>JACAFZ010032108.1:0-10214 GCA_015252675.1 Dictyostelium gargantuum | reverse complement strand
ATCATTATCATTATCATCATCATCATTCCTATATAGTCGAATTCAAAAACATTAACTTTACTGTATGGGATGTCGGTGGTCAAGATAAAATCCGTCCATTATGGAGACATTATTTCCAAAATACTCAAGGTCTCATTTTTGTAGTTGATTCCAACGATAGAGAAAGAATCCAAGAAGCTTGTGATGAACTCCAAAAAATGCTTAACGAAGATGAGCTCCGTGACGCTGTTTTATTAGTTTTCTGTAACAAACAAGATTTACCTAACGCCATGTCAGTAGCAGAGGTGACTGATAAGCTTAACTTGCATAGTTTACGTCAAAGAAAATGGTATATCCAATCGTAAGTATTCAAATTAGCATATTTACTACTGGTTTAAAACCTTATTCAAATTGATTTTGATCATATATTTATATTATTTGTTTGGTTTTTTTTTTTTTTTTTATATATTCAAAAAAAACTAACACTTTTAATTTTTTAATTTAACCTATTAGAACTTGTGCCACTTCAGGTGATGGTTTATATGAAGGTCTTGACTGGCTTTCAAACACTTTGACTGCTTCTAAATAAAAGACTTGAAACTCAATGAGCTAGAGATTTTTGCATATAAAATACAAACACCACCACACCACCACTATAATAAAAAAAAAAATAAAATAAAAAAAAAAAATATTGTTTAATAAAAAAAAAAATAAAAGGCTATTAATATATATGTTGAAGTTACATCTTTTTTAATTATTTAAATGTCAGTAGCAGAGTTGACTGATAATCTTAACTTGCATTCACTTCGTCAACGTAAATGGTATATCCAATCGTAAGTATTCAAATTATCATATTTAAACTTTTTTATTATCTTTTATTACTACTTTTTTTTATTATTTACTTTTTTTTTATTGATCAATAACCTTTTAATTATTATTATTATTACTACTATTATTATTATTATTATTATTTATTACTATTATTTTTATTATTATTATTTATTATTATTATTTATTAAGAAAGTGATACTGGTTGTAAACTTTACAACTTGATATCATACTCTTCACAATTAATAGCTATTTATGGCTTCACTATTAAATGATGTATCACATTTGATGGTAAATTTACCAAACAATAACCCTTCATACCTTTGCAATATTGAGTGTTAAAAATTAAATAAATTTAAAAGATGGTGGTGGTGGAAGTTCAACAATTTTTATTATTGGTTCTTAATTTTATTTGATAGATTCTGAATATTGAATTTCTTTGTTCTTTGATTATATTCAACTAATATTAATATTTGATTTATCATATTAATCATTAACAATTGTTATATAAATAAATAATAACAAATTTTGTTTTTTTTATTAAAAAATAATAAAAATTTAATTTTTTATTAAATCTTAAAAAAGGTGTGATTACCTTAATTTAAAATTATTGAAAAACTATGGTTAATCAATGAATTATATCATCATCGATCAAACAGTCCCAGGCAGTTTCATGGTTATATATAAAAGAACCTCTGATAGTTTTTTCTCCATTTGCTGCTCAATTAACTGTCAGTCATGAATACAAAATCAATGAAAATTTGAAGGTGGTCTGTATTTTTGATGAAAAGATTAAAATTTAAAAAACAATAAAAATTCACCATGAAATTCTCAATAGCAATCAAAATTAAAATCACAATCAAAATCACAATCAAAATCACAATTACACTCATAATCATAATCATTAATCATTAATCATTAATCATTAATCTTTTCATCAAATCAAAATCGCAATTACACTCATAATCACAGTCATAATCACAATCACAATTAAATAATAATATAAACATCCAACAGATTTAGTTTATATGTCATCAGAAGAAACAAAACCAACTTCTTTTCAACATTTGAAAGTGTGATTATTGTTTTGAATGGATGTAATACAAATTTCATAAGTTTAGTAAAACTCATTGCTATGGAAACTCAATCATGGTTTTAATGTTCAAGAATTTACATAAGTTATTCCAGGTATTGATGAAGAATTAAAACATCAATACAATTTATTTAATTTTATTAATAGTTTTCATTGTGCTAAAAATAATAATAATAAATTGTATTTTTAGTTTATTTTAATTTTGTGCCAATTTGTGTTTTATATTTTATTTTAAATTAAAATATTAGTGTAATCATATTTAATTTGATTTAAATATTCTTTTGATAATTGATTAAATTCATGGGTTAATTGATTTCTTTGATTAAAATCTTGGAAATTATGAGAGAATGGATTTTTTAAAAGTTTTAAAACTTGTCTGAAATCTAATTTTGCATTTTTAACGATTTCAAATAACATTTGACTACGAGAGTATGAATAGAGTGATGAACGGAATGAACAAATTACAACTGGTACATTACCATCCAATAGATGACGAATTGGTGTTGTAAATGAAAGATCACTTGTAAATGATTTTAATTTTTCAGTTAGTGAAATTTCAACTGGAATAGAGTAATTACTAAGATAAGACATCAATGATGGACGTTTATGTACTTGAAAAGCACCAGATAATCTAGCGGCACCAGCTTCATGAATTGCACTTGTAATGGTTTCAGTATCGGACTTTCCAGAGAATTGCACCAAGTTAAAGTTATTTTGTTTAAGTAATGCAAAGGTTTGTGAAAAGTGACGAGATTCACTTGGAGTTATATTGTCTGCTCCAAATATACCGAAACCAATGACACCGTTGTTTCTATTCTCCAATGCAATCGATGCAATTTCAAAAGTCTTTATTGGGTCATCAGAGGTCGACGATGAAAACAATACCAATCCAATTCTAATTTTACAGGTCTCTTCCCATTTCTTTTTATTTTCAATGATTAATTTCAAAACTTGTTCATTCGATAAACCTCCCAATGTATGTGAGTTTGGTCTGATCATCATTTCTAAATATTTAACATTATCTTTGATTGATACTTTAATTATATCATCGAATGCTCTATTAATTTGATCTGGTGATTGTAATAATAAGTTGATAATATCCTTTGATAGAATAATGGTTTCTGGTGTATGAAGTTGTGATTGAATTAAATTTTTAAAATTTTCAAAGCTATTAAAACCATCATTGACCTCATCCAATAGAAATTTTGATGCTAAATGTTTTGATGATGGAGGCAATTGTTTAATGAATTCATCTCTACACTCTTTTGATTTATTAATACCCAACAATTCAATTTCATTCCACATTTGTTCAATTGAAACACTACCATCGAAACGGGAATGTAGATCTGATTTTGGTAAATTCTCTAAAAGCTCCAATGTAATCTCTGGGTAACTAGTATTGGTAATGGTATTGGTTGCAATGTTTCTACCCAATGAAAAATTGATCTTATGACTCATTAGAGTTGAAAAGCACAAAGTGGTGATGTGATTGTTATCGACTTGGTGAACTGAGGAGTTTGTGGATTTAATTTCATTTATAATTTGATTGTTTAAATTGATTTCCAATTCAACGTTTATACCAAGTTGTTCGAAATAGTATGATTTGTTATTAATTACATCGGAAACATCATAGTCGTGAGATTGGAATACTTTTAGTGCCTTTCTAAAACTTTCTCTACGAATATTAATTTTTAATGGTGGATCAATGAATGAGGCACCAAATGAATAATCAATTAAACGAATAACTTCTTCGACTGAGAAATTGAATGTATCAATCGCTAATTTATATTCATGGGATAGAGTAATATTACTCATTGTAACGTTATCACATGCAATCGATACTATTGCACCACGATCAAAATATTTACGAATTGGATGATCGGATGGAGATTTGATTGCTTGGATTTGTTGATTACTTGTAATACAACATTCAATTGGAATTCTACGATTAACAATATGATTTAATAATTCCTCATTTTGTTGAATTGCAATACCATGACCAATTCTATGTGCACCACAATAATGAATTGAATCTGCAACTGATCTCCAATCTGAATCTTCACCTGAATGTAATGTACAATTTATACCTTTACTACGAATAATTTCAAATGCTTCTTTATGGAATTTTGAACTAAATAAATGTTCTGCACCTGCAAGATCAAATCCAATTGCACCTATTATTTTTACCAATTAGTAATTTACACTCTAGTCAGTTAGTTATATATATATATAACTATTATTATATATTATTATATTTATAAATTTGTTGTTACCTTGATTTCTATATCTCCAAGTAATTTCAGCTAAATCTTTTGTAATTGATGGATCTAAATGACGTAAACCACAAACTATTACTCTTGCTTTTAATTTTAATTTTAATTCAACCAATGCTATACCATCACAAACAGCTTCCATAACTTGAGATAATGATAAACCAGCATTAACATGTAAGATTGGACTAAAACGTACTTCGAGGTATGATAAACCATCATTTGTAGCATCTTCACACATTTCATAGAATACTCTTGTAATTGCATAAGCTTGTTGTAATACTGCACATGTATATTGAAATGCTTCTAAAAAGTTTACTAAACCAGTACAATTTTTATCCTTTAATATTAAATCTGATAGTTGTTGGTGATCATATGTTGGTAATATAACATTTTGTTCCTTTGCTAATTCTAATAGTGTTTTAATTCTAATAGAACCATCCAAATGTCTATGTAAATCTGCTTTTGATAATTTTTTAATTATATCTAATGTAATTTCTTTTTTATTATTTTCTATCATATTGTATGATTGTGGTGTGTGTGCGTGTTTTTTTTTATCAAACAAACCAAACAAATAATAATTATTTATTAAAAATATATATAAACAATGTTTTTTAAGATTTTTTTAAAAAAAAAAAATATTTAAAATTAAAAAAAAAAAAAAAAAAAAAAAAAAAAAAAAAAAAAAAAAAAATTAAAAAAAAAAAAAAAAGATATTTATGAAATTTCATTTTTTTTTTTTGAGTTACCACATCACCCTTTTGTAATGTTTTAAAAAAAATTAAAAAAAAAGCAAAAAATATATAAAAAAATTAGGAAAACCCTGATAATAATAATTTAAATATTTTTATTTTATTATTTTAATTATCATCATAATGTGGACCATCACCATAATTTTCATTATTATCAGAACTACTATTAAAGTATTCCAACATTTTTGAAATACTTTTATTTATTTCATCGGTACTAATGTTGTTTGTATTATTTTTATGAAGATTATCATTACCATGGTTGCTACTACTATCATTGCTACTACCACTACTATTAATATCACTATCATTATCATTATCTAAATCTATATCAGAGTTATTATTATTACTACTACCATTATGATTTAGATTATTACTACTACTGTTATTATAATTATTATAACTACCACCATTATTACTATTATTATTATTTAAATCAAAATCTAATAAAGAATTTCTATTAACCTTAACTAAATTAAAAATTACTAAAGCTAAACAAATTAAACCAAGTGTAATTACAGGAATGATTGTTGGAATTAACCATTTTGTTAAATCTGTTTTTGGTATAAATTCTTTACATGGTTGTAGAGTTATATTTGGAAATTCTATAAATGTGAGTATTTTAAAATCTGGTTGAATGGTAACATTTGTTTGAAAAGGTTCAAAGAATAAAAAGATGTTTGCATCGCCACGATTTTGACTTTCTGGATCTTCATTTAGATCGAAAATACAAGATTGAGGTAATTGATCCGATAGACATTTACCGTATAACCTAGTGTAGAGTGTTGTAAAATTTGAGGTTGTAGATATCCATCTTACATCGTTCCTATCGTAACCTCTACCATAATCGAAATCGAAATGATCTTCATCATCTAAAAACCCACAACGAGGAACTGGTTCATTGATGGTATCAATGGTGAAAACCAATTTGAAGCAATGAGTATTCTTCAAATCATCGGATAGATCACTCAATGTAATGGATAACCTAAGATCACCTACACCATACTTTAACGTTGACAATTGATACGGAAAAAACTCCACTTCCCTTTCAGTACCAACCGATATTACATCAATGGTGATGGTAACATTTGGTGTAACCAATTTGTATTGTTGAGATTGATCGTTTGTATTATCTGGAAATGTTGTGTTTGTGAGTGTCCACTCCACCCGGTCCAAATGTATAAATTGTTTGTAAATCATGGATCTACTATCTTGTAGTGACTTTCTAGCCACATCCAATGAAGTGAATCTAATGGACCAACTACTATTACTATTTGAATACAATATCTCTGGATATAGTGGATCCACTATAACAGAATTACCCATTACCCCTATATCAGGATCTCTTTTCAAATTGCATAATGGTCCTTCTAAAGTTGTATCTTGACATAAACAAATTCCAAGAAAACATTCACCAATACCATTACAAATATCAGTGTTTCCTGAACATGATGAAACATCTTTAAAGAGGAAATAATTGTTTGCAACACCCAATACACCATCTACCACAATATAAATATCTTGTGCTTTCAAATAAATTGATGATATATTTATAGTTTGTAAATTACATTTTATAATTTGAACATTTGGATTCTTGTTTGTTAAATTTAATAGATTACCAATGTACCTTATATCCTCGAAATGATCTAAATAAGTATCTCTATCGTTATAATCTCCAAATACTGATCCAACACCTGTGCCATACTTTCTTTCACTTTGAAAGGTTTCATTTGTAAAATAAATAGGATCTATACATTTATCTTTACCAATATAAATGGTTAGATTACTTTTACCAGGTTTCCCTAAATTAATACCAGTCATTATAACTGGATAATATGGTACTGTACACACTGAAAACATTAAACTTGGTACTAATGATCCTTCAACATTTTTTATATTTCTAATATAATCTGGTGGTACATTTTCATCAATAAATATTTCAAATGATTCAATATCATTATAACTATAATCTACGCATAAAATCATGAGTTTATATAAAAATAAATATTAATAAATAAATTTATCTATGTTTCTATCTTTTTTTTTTTTTTAACTTACTCTTATTTATAAATAATAAAAATAATATTAAAATAAAATTTAATTTCATTTTTTTTTTTTTTATAAATAATTTTATTTTATTCTTTCCTTTTTCTTCATATATTTTATTTAATTATTACTATTATTATAAAAACTATATATATATATAGAAAGAATTTTATTATATATATGTGTGTACGTGTGTATGTATGTTGGTGTTTTGAAATAAAAAATTTGTTTCATCTCTTTTTTTTTAATTAATGTGTATGTAAAAAGTGATACAAATAAAATTAACCCCTTTTTTTTTTTTTTTTTAATTTTTTTTTAGTTTTATTTTTTATTTTTTATTTTTTATTTTTCTTTCAACGTTTATAAACAATTATTTCAAAAAAACCAAATTAATGGTATATAATATATAAATTTTTATTTTATACATAAAAATATATATATTTTATATATCTTATAATAAACATTTTAAATAAAAAAAGTAATTTCAATTTTTATAATGGATAACGATATTTTGGAGTTAAGTCTTGTTACATTAAACAAATGTAAAACGTGCCACAAGGATGAAAAAGAATGTAATGGTTTAAAAGAAAAAGTATTGGTCGAAAAGAATAAAAGAAAAAAAAAAAAAAAATTCTTTGGAAGATATTGAATGTGTAGAATGTGAATCAATAGGAATTTGTAAAATACACATATTTCACCAAAATGAATACACTCGTAATTTTCGTATTTTTAATCATATAAAAAAGAAACAAAAAGATGAACAAAGAAGAAAAGAAAAGAAAAAAAGAGGAAGATAGTATGGCAGCAAAACTTCAAAAACTTAGTAAGTAGAATCACCAAAAACATTGTCCACCAAATAACTAACATATTTTTTTTATTATTCTTCACTCAAGTTGGTTGTCAGTTATATTCCCAAAAAAACTCCTACCAATACCTCCAATTATTATATTAGTGCACTATTGACTCCATTTACAGATCCAGATGTGAAAAATATATTGAATCAAATCAAGATAGGGCACACAAATTAATCTAGAACAAAATGGTCCAACTGTCAACCAAAAACATTTCAACTTTGGTCCAACTGTTTCAAAAAACTGCACCACAAACAAATCAACCAACACCACAAATAAATCAACCAACACCACAAACCTGTTCGTGCAAAAACGGTAGTAGTGCATTCTCCAGAAAGATTGCAGAGCTAGCCACCAATAATCAAGACAATGGAATTGATAATATTAGTGATTTATTTGAAGATTATAAAAACAAAAATGCAATAGCAAACAAGTTTTTAGAAAACATGCCTACTTTTGATGCCGTTTCGTTGGAGTATATTATTGGTCGTTTGTCCAAAGAAAGATTATTATTGGTTTCCAAAGAAAATGCTTCTCCAAATCATTGATCAAATGTGTTTTTTCCCACAGTCCCAGCTTCCTCATCTGTGTTTTGTTTTTCCATATAAAAATTTCAAAAAAAAAAAAAAAAAATAAAAATTAATATTTTTAAAAAAATACAAAAATTTCAATTTTTTTTTTTTTTTTTTTTTTAATTTTCATTATTTTTTTAAACGTTGGAAAAAAAAATTATATATGTAAAATAAACAAATAAAACTAAAATAACAAATTTTGTACATAACAATATGGCAACACCTCCACCAAATCAATCACCAATAACACAACCACAACAAACTAATAGTCCGATATTAGCTACATCAACAATAACACCCACTACACCTCCACAATCAACAACAAATACAACGACAACAGCAGCACCACCAACATCACAGCCAACAAATATAAACACACCTACCAATACGACTACCACCTCGACGTCCCCAATAAATACATCAGTAACACAACCAAACACAGTAGCAACAACAACTACTACCACCACCATAAAAGATTCAACAATTTTACCAAAATCACCAACATCAGCAACATCATCATCGTCACTAAAAGATAGATCATATGATTTAGCAGTATTAAGTTATTTAAAAAAAAGAGGATATTCAAATGCAGAAGCAATTTTAAAACAAGAACTATTTAATACAACTCAATCACCAATTTCACCTTCAGATGATGAAAATAATAATAACAATAATACTGTAACATTTTCAAATAGTAATAGTAATAATACAACTACCACAAATTCAAATGGTGATATAGCAGCAAACGATCAAGAACTTACACAATATTTATTAATGTACAACAGTAATCAAAAAGATACATTAAACCCACAAAACTATTTAGAATCTTATAAAAAACTTGGAAATTGGATACATAGTTCACTTGATATTTATAAAAATGAATTGTTATCCATATTGTACCCAGTATTTGTTCACTCTTATATCGATTTAATTACAAAAGGTTATCCAACTCAAGCTAGAGAATTAATGGATCAAATTGGTCCTGATCATGAAGAATACTTTGGTGATGATTTAAAATTATTAAGAGGTATTAGTAATACTGATCATTTAAAAGAGAATGAAGTTTGTATTATTTGTTTTTATTATTTGTTATTATTATTATTATTATTATTATTATTATTATTATTATTATTATTATTATTATTATTATTATTATTAAACATACAATACAAATACTAATACATAAAAAATTAATATATAGTTGGTAGATTTATTTAGAAATAATAGATGGAATATTAAAATGTGTGCATATTCATTTGAATTGTTAATGTCATTTTTACATCAAAGCAATTTTATATTATTATTGAGTATAATCAATCAATACATTCATATCAATGTTAGTAACTTAAGACCAGGATTTATAGATGATGAACAATATTCAATTTCTTTTCAATCTGAAAAGGATGCTGGTGATTTAAATTCAACACCAATAAATTATCATGCATTCAAACCAGAATATGAAGATGATGCATTAGTACAATCAAAAGAGAAACAACAATTGGAACAAATTGGTATCCTAAGTCCAACTGATCCAAATGCTCCACCACCACCAGTCATCGCTCCACCACCACCACCACCTCCAACTTCTGGTTATATTCCAAAATTAAAGAAAAAAGATAAAAAAAAGAAAGAAATTAAAGATGAAAGAATGTTAAAAATTCAATCAAATGTACCAATTCCAATTTTGTAAGTAATTAATTTATTATAATACCAATCAATCAACCAATTAATAATAATAATAATAATAACAATAATAATAATAATAATAATAATAATAATAATAATAATAATAATAATAATAATAATAATAATAATAATAATAATAA
>JACAFZ010032097.1:0-10216 GCA_015252675.1 Dictyostelium gargantuum | reverse complement strand
AACCAATTATGATGATAATAATAATAATTAATATTAAAATTATTAATAATTTTTTTTAAAAACAAATTACTAATAATTATATATTTTTTTCAAATATTTATTATAAACAGATTATCTTTCTATTTTGAACTCTGAATCCTTTAAATCATCTCCATCTAGATATTAAAAAAAAACTAATAAAATGAGAATATATGTTACTTTTTTAACACGCAAAATTAACTATTTATTTATTTTATGTTTTTATAATTATAAACAAATTCAAACTTTTTTTTTTTAAGAAAATAATAGTAATTTCAAACTAAAAAAAATATAAAGTTATAAGTATTTGGATTTAATAAAAAAAAAATATAAAATTTTAATTTTTTATTTAAACAAATTCCCAATAGATAGGCACACTTTCTGGGTCAAGACCTCCCACCAACTGAATAAAAGCAGCTTGACTAAGATCAATGGTATTTCCGGTGCAAGATGTACATTTATCACGTACAGGAACAGTAATTGATCTATTATAATAGTATACTCTTATATTTAATCTACAAATTGAATCACTCCAATAACTTGGTGAGACTGAAACAAAATAATCATATTGAT
Source organism: Dictyostelium gargantuum (assembly GCA_015252675.1). Classification (NCBI taxonomy): domain Eukaryota; phylum Evosea; class Eumycetozoa; order Dictyosteliales; family Dictyosteliaceae; genus Dictyostelium; species Dictyostelium gargantuum. The sequence goes on along the minus strand of JACAFZ010032097.1, from coordinate 9,625 downwards.
AATTAATTTGTGTACGACATGCACCAAAACCCCCTCCATCAGAATAGGTTGCTCTTCCTGGAACTGCTTTCACAAAACTACCTCCAAAACAATACAACACTATTAATATAGAAATTAACTTTTTAATAATTTTCATTTTTTAGTACCCTAGTATTATTATTTATAAAATAAATTTTAGTTTATCTAATTAATTAAAATAAAATTTCTTTAAATAACTAAAATTTTTAAATACTTTTAATCTTAAAAAATTAAGATTTTAATTATTGGAAATATCTATTGTAGTACCATATAAATTTATCGAAAAAAAATTAACGACCACATAATTATTTAATTTTTTCTTGTTCTCCAAAGAATTTTAATAATTAAAAAAAAAAATTAATTAACACTTTGTGTTTTTTTAATAATATTGTTTACACTTTATATTAAAAATAACAATAAAGATAGTCATCATTAATATATAGTAATATCAAAATAAATGGTTTTCACATTTTTATAAAATCTACATGAAAAAATTAAAAACAAACTTTTGAAAAAGGTTTATTTTAATTAATGATTTTAAAAATTATAAATTTAAACAACTGTATTTGGATCCATATAGAATCTTTGATTCTTATTTAGTGAATCTAATTTTGAAATTACATCATATGGAATTTCAAAATCAAATATTCTTGAATTTTCATCAATTCTATTTATATTTTCAGTTTTTGGTATTACTGGTACATTATGCTCAATACACCAACGTAAAAGAATTTGAGAAGGAGTTTTACCAACTTTTTTGGCAATCTCAATAATATTTTCATTATTTACCAACTAATAATAATAATAAAATTAATAAATTATGTAAATATTATTTAACTTGTGTGTTTTTAATATATAATTTTTATAAATTTATACGTATACGTTACCCTACCACCTCCTAATGAACCATATGATTCCAATACAATATTATTTTCTTTACAATAATTTAATAAATTTAAATCAAAATTTAATGGATGAAATTCAACTTGGTTTAAAGCTGGTGGAATATTTGCATAGTTTGATAATTCTTTTAAATGAGAGATCGTATAATTTGAAACTCCGATTGAACGAATTTTCTTTTCAGAGTATAATTTTTCTAGAGCTTTCCAAGATTCACAACGTAATTCTGAATTTATTTGACTATTACCATCAATTCCTTTTACACCAGGCCAATGAATTAAATAACAATCTATGTATTCTAATTTTAATTTTGATAATGATCTTTCGAATGCATCTAATGCAGCTTGATAACCTTGTTCCATATAACTTGATTTACTTGTGATAAAAATATCTTTTCTTTCAATTTTACCTTTTTTAAATATTTCTTGTAATGTTGAGCCAATTGCATCTTCATTACAATACATTGATGCAGTATCAATTCTTTTTAAACCAAAATTTTCAATTGCATTCTTTAAACCATTTTCAATATCTTTTAATTTAAATGTACCAACTCCTAATAATGGCATTTCAATACCATTATTTAATGTAATACTATTATTATTTGATTCTTTATAATTCATTTTTAATGTGATGTGTGTGTGATAATGATTATTTGGTGTATGATTAATATTATATAAAATAAAAATTCAAAAAAAAAAACTTTATATGTAAAATTTAATTATATTTTTAAAAAAAATAATTAAAAAAATAATTCAAAAATAACCCACCACACAAAGGGGGTATCGAATTAATAGAAAAAAATAAATATTTATATTACTACCAAGATTATTCGATCACTTGTTGGTTGGCTAATTTGTTTAATGCTATCGAGATGGTACAATTTACTTGTCAACATAAATAGTAAATTGTATTTTAGCAAACAAGTGCTGATATGTTTATTTAAATAATCTAAAAACATTTCCTATGAACGATTGACGGTCCTGATTCATTATATTCTTCTTTAGAAATACACATTTGTTGAAAGTTTAAAAGTGAAGATAGAATTGAACCACCAATCCAAACAGAGTATATACGGTCCGATGGTGATACTGTTAGGATTTTAGTGTTTGATGGTGCAAGATACGCCAATTCTTTATGCATTCTATCTTTTATACCTGAAAACATAGTATTACCACCAGATAATACAACATTTGCAAATAAATCATTTCGAATATCAATGTCACATTTCATAATGGAATTAAATGTGAGTTCATGAATACCTACTGATTCAATACCAACCAATGATGGTTGAAATAATGGTTCCACACATTTAAACCTTTCTTTACCAACTACAAGATATTGGCCATCTGGTAATTCATATGATTTATCAAATATTGTTGAACCTGCCACCGATGTTGCAACTTTCATATCACCATAAAAATCCAATGAAATATAGGATAATCTTTCTTTAATGTCCCTAAAAATTTCTTTTTCTGAAGTTACAATTAATGAATAGCCACGATCACATAATAGTTTAATCATATAATCAGTTAAATTGAGGCCATTTACGTTTAATAAATATTCATTTGCATGTGGTAATGCATGACCTTCATAGACTGGTACAATACTTGTTATACCATCACCAGAGTCTACAACTATGCCACTGGTACGACCATTGGAATATAATGATAATACTGCTTGATTTGCAAAATAAATGGATTTTATATTAAATTGTTCAAACATCATTTGAGTTAACTTTTCACGATTTTCTTTTGGATTTAATGGTGATTCCGTTATTAATAGCGTATATTCTTCTGGGTTTAAAATACCTAATTCATTATATAAAGTGTGTTCTAATAACTTTTCAATATCATTCCAATCTTTTATTATACCATTTTCAATAGGATGTTTAATGGTTAATATACCTCTCTTTGATTGGGCTTCATTACCAACAAAATAACCCTTTTGACCATTATTACCCAAGTCTAGAATTTTACCACCACCATATCTCTGATGACCTACAATTGATGGAAATATTGATGTTGGTAAATCATCACCTCCAAAACCTACTTTACTCATACTAGATCCAAGGTCAAATACTATTACCATAAAAATATTAATTATTTATTATTAATTTAATTTTTACTTTTTTATTCATATTAAATTTAATCATACCTAAAACTTTTTGATCCTCCATTAAATATATTTTAATTTAATATATAATTCATAATAAATAAATAAATAAATTTAATTTACAATGCACAAAAGTTTAAAATTTATTATCAAAAAAAAAGTTTTTTTTTTTTTTTCATTGATTTTTTTTTTTAATAAATTTGAAGTTTTTTTTAAATTAATTTTTAAATTTATTAAAATATAAAATACATCATATAAAAATATTCAATTGTTTTTTAGGTGAGTATTTGAATATTGTTCAACACTGTCTCCATAGCATTGTATTTTAATTCATATGAAAATAAAAAAATAAAAAAATAAAATATTAAAAAAAAAAAAAAAAAAAATTTAAAATTTTTTAATTAAAAAAAATTTTTTTTTTTTTTTTTTTTTTTTTCTTAAATTAAAACTAAACAAAAAACCCTTGTATATTAAACAACCTAAATTGTTATCATTATTAGCGTTAAAAACCAAACAGTGAAAAAAAAAGTAATAGTAACAACAATATTCTAGTGTAAAAAAAAGAAATAAAGAAATAAAGAAATATAAATAATAATGTATACATCATTTTCAAATAATAACAATAATAATAGTGGAGGTAGAGGAGGTACATTTATAGAGACAGCTTCATTATCCTCATCGTCATCTTCATCTTCATCTTCATCTTCGTCATCTTCCCCTGTTAGAGGGAATAATAATAATATAAATAATAATAGTAATAATAATAGACAAAATTTATATGAACTACCAACTGTTTGGAGTTCAAAAGATAGATGTTCACATTTAGAATTATCTTTAACTGGACTTAGAGTAACCTATAAAACAAATAAAACTGATAACGAAGCTGGTTTAATTAGAGCAAATTGTTTTATACCACCATCGTGTGGTATTTATTATTTTGAAATCACTGTAATTAGTAAAGGTAGAGACGGTTACATTGGCATAGGCGTTTGTACACCAACAATGTTATTATCACGTTTACCTGGTTGGGAAAGAAATTCATTTGGGTAAATTATTAATAATAATTTAAAATAATTAACATTATAATACTAGTAGTAGTAGTAATAATTGATACTAATAATAATAATAATAAATAATAAATAATAAAATAGATATCATGGTGATGATGGTAATTTGTTTAAGGGATCAGGTACTGGAATGGCATATGGTCCAACTTATACAACTGGTGATGTGGTTGGATGTTGTATAAATTTTGTTCAAGGGACAATATTTTTTACAAAGAATGGAGTACCATTGGGTGAGGCAACAAAGGATATTAAAGGTTTAGTATTATATCCATGTGTTGGTTTAAGAACACCAGGTGAATCATTGGAAGCAAATTTTGGACAACGTCCATTTTCATTTGATATCGATCAATTATTTAAAGAAGAGAAACAAAGAGTAATTAAAAATATTAAAAATACAAAAAATATTGAAGAGGATTCAATTTCAACAAAATTGGTATTATCTTATCTAATGCATCATGGTTATAGCGAAACTGTTAAATCATTTGCAAAAGCAACTGGTACTGATGGCGATTCTTTAAATTCACAATTGGATGATATAAAAAATAGACAAAGTATGTTTTATTTTTTAATACATAAACCAACCATACACATGTACTAATACTATATCATATATATATAAATAGAAATTTCAGAATTATTATTAAAAGGTAATATTGATCAAGTTATGAAAGAATTAGATAAAGTTTATCCAGATTTTTTATCAAAAAATAGAGATATTTATTTTAAATTATTATGTCAAAAATTTTTAGAAATGATAAAAACATCACCCATTGAAGAAACAATGTCATTTGGTCAAAATGAATTATCAAACTTTTCAAATGAATCAAAAGAATATCAAATACAGTTAAACGAAATATTTTCGTTGATTGCGTATTCTGATCCTTATGCAAGTCCAGTTTCATATTTATTAGAAAAAAGTAAAAGAGATCAAATCATTAGTGATTTAAATCGTGCATTATTAGAATATTGTAATAAACCATCAACACCAGTTTTAGAGAAAATTGTAAAACAAACAAAAGTTGTAATAGATCAGATTGTTGCTCAAAATGCTGGTCCGTCTGCTGCTTTTATAAATGTTAAAGAGTTAATAGATGTTGATGATAGCTAGTAATCATACAATCCTTTACTATACCATATTTTTACAAAAACATACCCAACACCTAAACAAATAAACAACACATCATCGTAAATAAAAAAAATAAAATAATTGATCTTTTTTAAATTGAATCAATTAATGATTTTATTAATTTTGATTCATTTTCTTTTTCAGATACATTTTGATGGTATTCATTTAAAATTAATTTCATTTCATTTAATAATTCTTGAGATGATGATGATGTCGATGATTCACCATCTTCTTGTTGTTGTTGTTGTTGCTTTAATTTATTTTTAATATCTTGATTTTGATTTAATAGTAAAGCAAGTATAATATCAATATATTGTAAAGTGAATAAACCAGCACTTAATCTTTTTAATAAAATTTCATCATCATCATCATCATCGGAATCATCTTGTTCATCATCTTGATTATTTTTTGAAATTTTTTCTTTTCTAATTTTTAAATCTGCCAATTGAACCTTTTTAAAATATTTAAAATGTAATTCCAATAATTTATCAATTTTCTCAAAATTATTTTCTGTAAATTTAACTAATAAACGATCGTAGCTATCAGAATTTGGTTCTAAATTTCTTAATAATGCATATAAAATATTTATAATATGTTCTTGATCTTCTGATTCATTATAAATCTTTTTACTGTGTTTTTGTTTAATCTTTTTCATTAAACTTGAAAATACAGTTTTTAAACCCAATTCTTGAATAAATAATTCACATGATTTCTTTGAATCTGTTAATGAATAATCTAAAACTTTTAATGCTGATCCTCTTTGATTTGTTTTCTTTCTATAAATATATATATATTGTAATAATAGTGCATTATATGTATTAGTGTGAGTGTTTATGTTTAGTATGATGGTATATATATACTTACTTTATAAATAATAACATTAATTGTATTCCCTCAGATTTTAAAAAAAATTCTTTATTTTCAATATTTTCAAATAATAATGAACAGAGAGATGAAAATATATTTTCAATGAATTCAGTTTCTTGAAGTGAATCTGGTTGTTTTTTAAGGTATGGTGAAAGAGTTAATAATAATTTCTCAATACCTTGATACTTTTTACCACTACCGAAATTTGTATGACAAGTATTATCATTTAAAAGGATTGTAAATAAAAGTTCACTTGAAAATAATTTAATTGAGATTGGTGTTGATGAAGCTGTTATATATTGTAATAGATATTTAAAAATATTTGATTTTGTTGATAATAGTAATGAAACTTTACCAGCTTTATCATTACTATCGGTATCTAATTCCAACATTTTTTCAATGATTGAAAATGTATTTATAATTGCTAATCTTTCTTCATCGGATGATGAATCTAATCTTGATAGATTATCAATTAATGTTTCCAATATATTTGTCTTTAAAAATGAATTAAATAATGATAGTTCAGTGTCTTGTTCAGGATCTTCAGCCTCTATTAATTCATTAAATAAATCTATAACTCCAATAGATATATCTGAATTCTCATGAAATATTAATGATCCCAACGATACAATAGATCCTAATGATGTAAATAATTTATATAAATCTGGTACTGTTGCTATAATTTGTAATTTTTTAATCTCTTCATGTAAATCAATTTCACTTTCCATAAATCTATTTTTTTTTTTTTTTTATTATTATTGATGATCAGTAAATGATAATACCATATTGTTGATATTACTGGTTGTATAAGTTTGGAATACTTACTTTTCTGGTTCACCTTGATATTTATTACGTAATTGTTGATTTTTTAAATATTTCTTTTCAAACGATAAAATTAATTTTTTTAATGTACTTTCATTAATTTCTTCAAACTGTTTATTAAATGTTAGAAATATATAATATTATTAATTAATTAATAAATTAAAAAATGAATTAATTACCTCCTCATTTTCAACTTGATTAACCAATTGTTTAATTTCATCAATTTCTTCTTTACTAATTTTTGAAGGTCTATTACTATTTTCAAAAGTATTGTTTTTTCTTTTCTATTTTGTTTTTTTTTTTAATAAATAATTAGTTTTTTTTTTTTTAAAATTTTTGTTCTTTCATTTGGGTGATAAATGAGTATATACATACTGATGTCATTGTGTGTGAGTGAGTGTGAGTGTGTGTTTGGTATTTGTATTTATGTTTTGTAGTTTGTAATTTAAAAAAAAAATTATTTTTTTTATAAAAAATTCAAGTTTTTTTGTTTTTTTTTATTTTTTGTTTTTTTTTATTTTTGTTTTTATTTTTAACAGACAAAAAAAATAAAATAAAATTAATTAATTTTAAAAATAAACACACATATTGTAATACATTCATTCGCATACCAACACTTACCACTATTATAATAAACAATAGATGATAAAAAAATGCATTTTTTTTTTTTTTTAATAATTTAATTTTTATTTTTTTTTTTAATTTTTTTTTTTTATTTTTTTTTTAATTTAAAATTGTTTGTTGTTTGTTATTTTATTTACAGATAATTATTATTTACTAATATACATATTTAATTATTACTCTTTTTTTAAAAAAGAATTTTGATAAATTTTCATTATTATTTTTTCATTATTAATATTACAAATTTGGTATGTAGTATGGTGTATGTGTACATACGACACATTATTCTATATATATATATATATTTTATATACATTTTATTTAAAAAACTAATTTCTTTCTTAGTTTTGGTGAAGATGAAGAAGATGATGACGATGATGTAAATTCGGGAACATGTTGATTATTTGGACTTTCGATTCTTCTAAATGAGGACGATGGCAAAAATTGAACTTGAGACTTTAAAACTTTTGGGGTGGGTGATGGTATAGGCTTCGGTTTTGTTGATATTTTTGGTTTTGGTGTTGTAGATAGTATATATTTAATATTGTTATTGTTATTATTATTATTATTATTATTATTATTATTATTATTATTATTAGTGTTTATTGAATATTCAAAATCACCATTAATAGTTATATCATTATCATTGTTATCGTCTTCGTCATAACTCTTTGAAAATGATAATCTTTGTCTAACTTTACTACTGCCATGTTTTGGTACCAAATATTTCTTTTCTTTTTTTGGTGCTCCTGGACATTCCAATATATTGTTATTACTATTATTATTATATCTTATTGGTGATCCAACATAATTATTTGAAAATAATAATGATAGTGATGATTGTGGAGGTGGTGATGATGACGGTATAATTTGATTGAATTGGCTTGGTAACGGCGATGTTGATAATAAAGTTATTTCATCATTATGATTATTTATAAATACATTGTTATTATTATTATTATTATTATTATTATTATTAATATTATTATCAATTTTTAAATTTTTAATTAAAGTATATAAATTATTATTTTGTGTGGAAATTAATTCGTTGGTATCCATTTTTTTTTTTTTTTATTATTTTGAATATTTATTTTTTTTGGCGCCAAAAAATAGTGATTTTTTACGAGGGAAATTTCAAAAAATTTTGAAAAAAAACAGGGATGGTTATTATTTGTTATATAATTATATGGTGTGTATGTGCAATATAAAAAAAAATAAAAATAAAAAAATAATAATAGTGAGTAGATGAGTGATATTATTTTTTGGATATTGTATCTGTGTGAGTGTGTGTGGTAATGGTTGTTAATCTATGTGTGACAAATAAAAAAGGAAAAAAAAAAAAATAAAAACAAAATGGGAAAATTTAAATATTGTTGAAATTTGTGAAAAAAATAAAAAATAAAAAAAAATAAAAAAAAAAATAATTTTTTTTTTTTATGTTATTAGTAAAAAGGTTGTTTTTGGGGCTATACGATGAGATTATATATTTTGATTGATTATTATTATGTATAATTTGTGAGCAGGTGTTTTTTTGGGTTGTTGTTAATTTTGATCAAAAATCTTTTAAATGTGATGAAAAAAAAAAAAAAAAAAAAAAAAAAAATTAATTTTTTTAATGGGGTTTTTTTTTTTTTTTTTAAAAAAAAAAAAAAAAAAAAAAATAAATTGATTTTGGGAAGGGGGGTTTGGTTTTTTTATTATCAAAAAAAAAAATCTAAAAATGGTAGTATGCTTTATTTTATATGTGTGTAAGTGTGGGTGTGAGTTTTAAAGTGGTTTAAAGGGGGGGTTGTAAAAAGAGTATTTTACTTTGTGTATATATAAAAAAATGGAATAGATTATTAATATTATTATTTTCCTAAATAACTAGAAAATTAAATATGAGGGGTAATTAATAATAAATTAATTATAACATAAAAAATTATATTGTATATTATTATTTATTTAAACTAGTTTTCTGCAATATTAAATTGACGACTCAAAAAAAAAATTTATATTTATAAATATATTTTTTATATGATAATATAAAATGTTTTTTTTTTTTTTTTTTTTTTTTTTTTTTATTTAAAAAAAAAAAAAAAAAGTTGGGGGG
>JACAFZ010032075.1:0-10234 GCA_015252675.1 Dictyostelium gargantuum | reverse complement strand
TTTAAAAAATAAATATTCCCCAAATTTAAAAAAAAAAACACAATTTTTTTTTTTTTAAAATTTTTAATTAATTTTTAAATAAAAAAATAAATTTTTTTAAAAAAAAAAAAATTAAAAAAAAAAAAAAAAAAATTTCGAAATTATTTTAATTTTTATTATTTTTCATTATCGATTTTATTTTATTTTATGAACTTTCATGACAATAACCACAACAGCAACAACAAAAACAAACAACCAAAAATATTGAATAGATATAGTTTTCTCTTTCAAATATTCAATACCATTTAATATAATATAAAACATATATATATATATATATATATACAATCATATAAAATATGTCTGTTACATTACACACCAATTTAGGTGATATTAAAGTTGAAATTTTTTGTGATTCAGTACCTTTGGCATCTGAAAATTTTTTAGCATTGTGTGCATCAAACTATTATAATAATACAATTTTTCATAGAAATATTAAAGGGTTTATGGTACAAGGTGGTGACCCAACTGGTACAGGTAGAGGTGGCGAAAGTATTTGGAAAAAACCATTCAAAGATGAATTTCCATCACATTTAAAGGTTTGTTGTATTGATGATTTGATTAAATTTTATTATTGAATTTTTGTTTATAAAATTATTAATAATTTTATTTTATTTAATAATAATAATTAATAATAATAATAATAATAGCATAATACTAGAGGAATTTTATCAATGGCAAATAGTGGACCAGATACAAATGGTTCTCAATTTTTTATTACATATGGAAAACACAGAAGTTTAAATAAAGTTTATACAGTATTCGGAAAAGTAATAGCAGGTATTGAAATTTTAGATCAAATGGAAAAAGTACCAGTTGATGATAAAGATTTACCATTAACTGATATATTATTAAAATCTGTTACAATTCATGCTAATCCAATCGCAAATAATTAATTAGTGGCAGAAGTAGTATTTTTATGTAATAAATTTAATTTTGTAAATATAATGAAAAAAAGAAATAGAAATAGAAACAGAAATAGAATTATTTTATTTGACATTTTATTTTATTTTATTATATTATTTTTACAAATTTGTAAAGTACATTTATTAATACCAATCTATCATGACGAGAATGGGAATAGGTGTGATTAACAAATAAAGTTTTTTTTTTTTTTACTTTTGTTGTTGTTTATACCATAGCTGTGAGTATGGGCCTTGTGCTTCTAATAATTCATCATGTGTACCCTTTTCAATGATTTGACCACCACGAACATATGCAATACAATCAGAGTTTTGAATTGTTAATAAATTATGAGCAATTACAATTGTAGTACGACCTTTCATTACATTTTCAAGTGCTTCTTGAACTAATTTTGTGGATTCTGCGTCCAATGCTGATGTACTTTCGTCGAGTAATAATATTTTTGGGTTACGAACGATAGCACGTGCAATTGCAATACGTTGTTTTTCACCACCTGAAAGTTGTGTATATTTTTGACCCAATTCAGTGTTGTAACCTTGTGGCAATTGAGTTATAAATGAATGTGCATTGGCTAACTTGGCTGCCTCTTCAATTTCCTCTTGAGTTGCATCCTGTTTGCCATAACGAATGTTTTCTGCAATGGTACCACTGAATAGAGTTGGTTCTTGACCAACCAATCCAAATAAGTTTCTTAGATGACGTACATTTAAATTACGAATATTGTGACCATCAATAAAAATTTCACCAACCGAAGAGTTATAATATCTTTGTAATAGATGCATCGATGTTGATTTACCACCACCACTATCCCCGACCAATGCAGTTGTGGTACCGGATGGGAGGGTTAACGTAAAACCTCTAAATACACTATTTTCGGGACGAGTTGGATAGCTGAAATGAAGGTTTTTAAATTCGATATCACCAACTACAATATCGATTCTATCTCCTTCTTGTGTGGTTGGATCGATTTTAGATTGAGTATCCAACAATTTAAATACTGAAACAGCTGCAGATTTAGCCTTTGCGAGATCTGGTGCAAATGAAGAGGCCTGACCAACCCCGATCGCTGACATTACGATCGCAAAGAATACTCTACACATGGAATTGAAACCATAGATTGAATTTTGAGCACGCTCGCATGTTTCTGGATCTTTCCAAAGATATGGTATAGTTTGGTCATTACAATTTTGATCGATTTGTTGTTGAGTTGCGCCAAAAACACCGGATCCAACCAATTTACCACCATACCAAAAAGATAAACAATAGACGCAAAACAAGATGAGTTGAGTGAATCCAAATGCAAAACCACTGATATGTGCTTTCTTAATGCCTTCTGAATGTGGACCTTTTTGTTGTTTTTTATAGAGATCAACCACTTGCTTCTCTGTGGTAAATGATGCAACCGTTCTAATACCAGTAATGGCCTCAGATGCAACTTGACCAGCTGGGCCACAACCATCTTTTGATGAAAAACCAGCTAAAATTTGCATTTGAATTTTACTTGTTATCACTACCAATGGGAAGCATGCAATGATCACCAATGTTAATTGCCAACCAGAATAGAATGCAATTACCAAACCACCAACCATAGTAAGAATATTTTGTAGAATAATTCCCATTCTTTGACTTGTCATACCCTGAACCAAAGCTGCATCGGTTGCCAAATGTGCGGTTAATCTACCAGCTGAATTATCTTGATGATCAAACCAACCAATATCCTGTTTCATTATTGATGAAAAACAATCACGTCTTAGACGATAAGTTAATTTTTCACCGATAACAGAGAAGAGGAAACCCTGGAAAAAGTTGCTAATACCTGCTCCAACTGCCAACACAACAAACATTAATGCAACAAAATTTGCATGATTTGTTAGGTAATCTGGATCTGGGTTTTGGAAAATGGTTAACATCTCGGTGAAAACCATTGCAAAACCAGGGTAAACTGCACCAGTACCAACTGCCGATAAGAAACCAAAACACCATAAACCCAACTCTGGTCTATTATATTTTATTACTCTGGATAGAGGAACATCTTCAGAGGTTTTCTTTTTCTTTTTCTTTTTATCTTTTTCGTCCTCTTTATCCTTTTTACTTGAATCTGGCTCACGCTTTCTTAAAGATCTTTTTGAAACGTGAAAACTATCCAATAATGGATTAACATCAGCACTAAAAGTACTTGATCTTCTTGAACGTGTACCATTATCCAATAGATTATACATTTGTTGATGAGATTGTTTTTCCACCAAATTAAAATATAAACCTTGTTTATACATTAATTCATCGTGAGTACCTTTTTCAGCGACTTGACCACTCTTTATATAGATAATGAGGTCAGCATTTCTAATGGTTGAAAGATTATGGGCGATCACAATGGTTGTACGACCTTTCATTAAAATATCCAATGCATCTTGTACCAATTTAGTGGACTCTGCATCCAATGCCGATGTACTTTCATCCAACAATAAAATATTTGGATTTTTAATGATGGCACGCGCAATTGCAATACGTTGTTTTTGACCACCACTCATTTGAACCCCTTGTGTAAAAGTATTGTAACCTTGTGGCAATTGAGTTATAAATGAATGAGCATTTGCCAATTTTGCAGCCTCCTCAATTTCATCTTGTGTTGCGCCCTCCTTGCCGTAACGAATGTTTTCACTGATGGTGGTTGCAAACAATACAGGTTCCTGATTTACCAAACCAATCTTTTGACGTAACCCTCTAACATTGAATTTTCTTATGTCCTCCCCATCCAATAAAATTTCACCTTGTGTTGGGTCGTAAAATCTTTCCAACAATGAGATGATTGTTGATTTACCACCACCACTATCACCGACCAATGCAACAGTTTGACCAGGTTTAATTTTTAAATTAAAATCTTGAAAAATTGGTACATCTGGTCTGGATGGATAATGAAAACCAACATTTTTAAATTCGATCTCACCAGTTAATGACTCTGGTTTGATACCACGGGTAGAGAATGGATTGGCCTTGGATTGACGATCAATCACCTGAAATATTTTGAATGCAGCACCTCTACCTTGTGCGAATAATGCAAGACATGGAGATGCTTGACCAATAGAGGTTGCACCAATAATTACAGCAAAGAAAACCGAAACCACATCACCACCTGTCCATGGTCTATTCTCTACTGAATTTATAACCTTTTTAGAGATTAAAGTCGAACCATACCAAAAAGCCAAAGCATAAGTTCCCAAAATTACAAATTGAACAAAACCCAAACCCAAACCATTAAAAAATGATCTCTTGTAACCAACAGTTCTAGCCTCTTTTAAATTTGTTGAATATTTATCGATTGCATGTTTTTCACCGGAAAAAGTGGCAACTGTTCTAATGAAACCAATATTTTCTTCAGCAACTCCACCGGCTCTAGAATATGCTTCCTGACCCAATTTTGTCATTTGAGTCATCATTTTTGCAGTAAAAAATCCACCAACTGCCAATAATGGTGAAACCGATGTAATTACCAATGTTAATTGCCAACCTTTTGTAAACCCAATTACAAAGCCAGCAATAAAAGTTGAAAAAAAGTGAATGAATCTACCAACTTTTTCACCAATTGCCTCTTCAAACAAAACAGTATCTGAATTAATTCTTGATGATAATTCATTTGCTTTATTTATATCAAACCAACCAATTTCTTGTCTTAATGTTGATTCTAAATATTGTCTTCTAATTTTACTAGTTTGTCTTTCACCTGCAATCATCCTATTAATTAATTATCATTGTTAATATTATTGATGATGATGATGATGATGATGATGATGATGATAATACCTATTAATATTTTTATTTTTTAATTTTTTATTACATACCATAAAGTTGTTTCTAAATAAGATAAAACAAATACACCACCCCCCAACATTAATAAATAAAAACTTATACTTCTAACAGTATCATATATATCATAATTTGGATCTTCATTAAATTGAGTTGGTTTAAAAGCATCAACCACTAAACCAAATACCAATGATACAGTTGGCATTGCAGCACCATTTATAATTGCAGCAAGAGTACCAAAAAACATTAAAATCTTATCGGTATTATCAGCAAATCTGAATAATGATAAAAATGGTACTGTTTGATTTAATTCATTTTCTGCTTCTTTTTTTAAATCTGATTCACTTTTAACTTTTTCATTTGCACCATCATCTTCAATATTATTATTATTATTGTTGTTATTGTCATTGTTATTATTATTATTATTTTCACCAATTCCAATTGAAACATCATTTTTATTATTACTACTACTATCTATTAAATTACGAGGTGTATTTGGGTTTGAAACATAAATATCACCAATCTTTTTATTATTAATATTATTATTATTATTATTATTATTACTATTATTATTATTATTATTATTATTATTATAATTATCATCTTCAATTTTTTGAGTTCTTATCTCAAACTCTCCTTCACCTTCCAATAATTGATCATCATCTACTTCTTCTATTATAATTTCATCAATCGGTATTTCAATTTCAGTTTCATCATCATCATTTTCAAATTCATCATCATTATTACCATTTCCTTCCATTTTTATATTTTAATTTTATTTTTTTATTATTTATTATTTTTATTATTTATTATTTATATATTATCAATTTATTTATAATTTTATATGTATAAATATTTTAAAAGAAAAAAAATATAATAATAATAATAATGATTTAAAGTGTTGATATTGTTTAAAAAAAAAAAAATTAAAAATTAATTATAATTATTTAAATAATTTTATTTTTTAAAAAAAAAAAAAAAATACAAGTTATGTAGAGATGAGAGAGGAGTTGTTTAAAACAAAATTTTAAACAGATTTTATATATATTTTTTTATTTTTTTATATGTATATATATATGTATTATATATTTATGAATAATATATAAATATTTTGTTGTTGTTGTTGATAAAAAGTTGATCATACAATAATTTGTAAATAGAATTTATTTTTTTAATTTGGTTTTTTTTTTTTTTTTTAATTTTTTTAAAAAAAAATTTTATTTTTTTTTTTTTTTTTTTTTTTTTTTTTTTTTACAATTTGTTTGTGATCTTCTTCTGAACATATTATTATTATCATTCACCACCCTTAAAGTAAGAAGTAAACTAGGATGTTTTCATTTAGTAACAATAATAATGGCAATAATAATATATTTGGAAATGTAACTATTGGTAATTTTGGAGGTGATGGCTTTAGTAGCAATATTATGACAAACAACACTTTTTCATCCAATAATAATAACAACAACAATAACAATAACAATTACAATAATAATAATAATAATAGTAATAATACTACTACCAACAAATCAACAAATAAAAATCAAAGTAAATTTAATGGATTTAGATGGTCACCAAATGGTCAATTAGTTTTATTTAATTCAAAGGGTAATTTAAAAAATGATAATGGTAATAATAACAGTGGTGATGATTCACTACGTTATGAAATGAATAATACATTATCAACCATTAGAAAGGTATTTATTAATTATTATGGTGTGTATGTAGATGTAGATGATTGATTGGTTATTAACACACCACCCACCTACAATAAATCCTATACTATATAGTTTTATAATGATTTATATACACACTTTGAAACAATGCAAAGAATTACAAATAATACAAATCAAGTTATACCAGATGAAAGAGTAAGAGAGATTTCACATCTTTCAAGAACTTATCTATCTGTTATTTTATCATCAAAGGATCAAATGATTAAAGCTCAAAAAACAGGTTCATATATTGATGATGAAGATTCTTATATAAATAGTGATCCATTTGATAAGGATTTAATGTATGTTAATGATTGATTGATATTTTTATATTATTACTACACGATTCCAAAATATTGTAATTCAGTTATTAATATGATATTATTTCTTTTAGAAAAACACAAACACCAAGAATATTGGAGTTTTTTAAAAAACATCCAAATAAAACATTAATCTTATTTTGTGGTAGTATAGATTCAATTTATCCATACCTTTGTTCAACACTATCAATTGAAACAAAATCAAATTGTATATTAGTAGCAAGAGAATCAAATACACCAAACATAAATAGTTCAAATTTAATAAGTATGTTTATTATTATCATCGTCATCATCATTATCATCATCATCATCGTCATCATCATTATCATCATCACATCAATATACCTACAAAATACTAAAATCACTTTTTTTATTAAATAATAATTAGGAACTATTGAAAATCAAAATCAAAAAATTGATGTATTAAGTAAACAAGATTACTCTAATAGATATTTATTTGTAAATGAAAAATATGGTGAAATTGAAGAAGCAATGACATTAGAGATTGACGATATTTATTTATCATATGAAAAAGAGGTTGAAAATTTAATTTATATGTCAACCATTTGGAGAGTTGCAAATTTATTTTATTTTAATGCATCGACATCATCAATGATATCACCAACTCAACTATTAGATTGTATAGAATTAGAAAGAAAAGAATTATTAGAATCAATCGAGCAACAAGATAATAATGTTGATCAAACGGATCCAATTTATTTTCAACAAATTGCAAATTTATTAGTTTGTGGTTGTATAGATCAAGTTATTCAATTATTAAATGTATTAAGTCGTGCACCAAGAAGTGCATCTCAAATTAAATCAACATCTAGAAAATCACCAATCAATTTATTGATTGAAATTCTTTCTTCAATTCCATTGAAAAAAAAAGTTCATACAATTTATCCAAATGAAATATTACTACAATGGAATAAATGGCAAACTGATTCCCAAAGAATTTTAAAACAATATATTGACAGTGGTAGTTCTAGTACAAATCAAATTGATGAAAACCTTTTACCAATTGTTAATATTTTAATGGGTGATCAACAAACAATAATGTCAACCTGTAAAAGTTTTCTCCAATTGGTCATTTCAAATATACTTTTTGTTGAATATACTACCTCCACAACTCAATTGCGTCAACTATTTAATCAATGCTATGAAACTATACCAAATCCAACCACTATAGATAAAATATTTTTATCGTTTGCAACAAAAGATTTAGATATTGTAATGTATTACAAAATTTATTATTATTATTATTATTATTATTATTATTATTATTATTATTATTATTATTATTATTATATATTTACTATTACTACTTTCGTATCATACTAACTGTATCACTCTTTTGCGTATTAACAAAATAGACTTTAAAAAAAATATTTAAACATTCACCATCATGGCTGGCAGTACATTTGTGTGATTTATTGTATCATCATCCATATGTAATGAGAAAATTACCAAATCTTGAATCAGAATTATCAAATATTAGAGAGTTTTTATTATCAGATTATGGTCAAACATTGGCATCAGATCCTTCATTGTTGTCAGTAGGTTGCAACTATTTAAAGTATGTCAAAAATGGAGGAACTCAAATGATTGATGAATTTATTTCAAGACAACCAATAAACTATGAAAAGAATGCAATTAAACTATTAGATAGATGGGCCACCTCTACTGAAACTAAAAATTCAATCTATAAAATGTTATCGCTTCAAGATTTCAATAGAAAGAGATATGCTTCAAGTTTATCTTGGTTAATGCAAGCAAATGATAATTCTCGTGTCACCTTACTTTCAAACTATTTATTGGAAAATCAATTAAATTCTGAATTTTTAAATGATTTACAATCTTTGTTAGAAAAGAATGATTTTAATTTGAACAACAATAGCCACAACAACGATGATGAAATGTTAATGATGACTACAACCGGTACAATTGATACCAAATTTGATATTACAAATAATACAGAATTAATATTTTTAATTAGATACAGAGAATTAACAACACTATGGAAAGAAAGATCGTTCAAAGAGTATTCAAGTTCACTTTGTTTAATGTTTAAAGAAAAAGTAATTCCAAAACGTTTTTGGCTTCGTTTATTAATAGATTGCATTCCATTATTAGAAAGTTTAAAAAATCTTTATTTCACTTACCAAGATACACTACTTTTACAATCTTGTTTAGAAGAAATTATTCAATCTCATTTATTTGATTTATACTCTGTAAACATTTCAAATCAAGATATTCAAATCTTGCGTAGTGCATTGGCTAGAAATTTAGCAAAATCAATTTTAACTACAAACTAACAAATTAATTGATTATCGAAAATTAATAAATAATAATAATAATTATAAAATAAAAATAAAATATAAAAAAAAAAAAAAAACAGATTATGATGATTATTATTAGTTTATTTAATCTGTTGTTTTTTCTTGGGTAGTGGCGATGGTTGAAGATGAATCGTCATCTTGTTCCATTTTTGCTACTTTTCTAAATTCTTTAACCTTAGTTTTTGGACATTGCATTGTATTCCAACTAATTGGTATCATAGTACTACCACTAACACTTTGAGCAAATACAACACCTAATTCATTTTTAGCAGTTGATAAATAATATGATCTTGCATCACCCAATGAAATCTATAATAAAATGTAGTGGTGGTTGTGGTTGTGGTGGTGGTGGTTGTGGTTGTTAGTAACAATGTTAACAGTTGTATGAATTCATTTATGATACATGTATTATATTAATATCATACAATTTGAGCTAAAACAATATCACCTGGTCTAAATGATTTATAAATTTCTACTTTATCAATTTCAGTTGCACGAACATCTTGAATTCTAATAATTCCATTAAATGTTTCTTTTAAAGCTTTTGTACCAACACAAAGAATGGCAACACTTGCCAATTTTGGGTTTATACGAAGTACTTGAACTGTTACAATACTACCAATCTCTGGTACTATACTTGGTTCTTTTTCTTTTAAAACTACTATATAATCTTTATTATTATCTTCACTTGTTAATTCTTTATTTACATTACTATTATCGATTGTTGTACCATTACTATCTAAATTTCTTTTAATTATATGTTTAAATCCTAAAACTGATGAATAGATATATTCTTTATGTATATATGTTCCTTCTGATGATATATATTCTGTTGATTTTGCTAATCTTTGTCCTGGTGTTATAATTTGTGAACTATCATTTGTTGTTGCTGTTGACATGTCTATATATATTTTTAGGTTTTAATTTTTTTTTTTGGTTCAAACGTTTTTAGGTTGGAAATTAAAAAACGAATAAAATGAAAAAAATTAAAATGAAAAAAATAAAAAAAAAAAAAAAAAAAATTTAAAAAAAAAAAAAATAAAAAAAAAAAAAATTAAAAAAAAAAAATTATTTTTTAATTAATTAAAAAAAAAAA
>JACAFZ010032064.1:0-10505 GCA_015252675.1 Dictyostelium gargantuum | reverse complement strand
TTTTTATTTTTTTTTATTATTTATTTTTTTTTTTTTTTTATTTTTTTTTTTTTTTTTTTTTTATTTTTTTTTTTTTTTTTTTTTTTTTTAAATAAAAAAAAAAAAAAAAAAAACAAAGTATAAATTAATATCTTTTAATAAAGTATAAAACCCAACAGTACTTACGATAACCCCAATATGATCTTGTGGTAATTGTTACGGTTTTTCCATTGATAAAGGTAATAACCTTGGTCCAATTTCCATTAATATTTCCTCCTTCATCAACCTTTAAATCCCATTGGATTGAAAAATGATTTTTAATTCCTAAATTTCTAATAAATAAATTAGGAGATTTTGACATTACCAAAAATATATCATTATCTTGTTCTTTAACAGTAAAAAATGAATAAAAGTTATATAAAAAAATGATTTGAGTAGCATCCAATTCATATAATTTATTTTCAAAAAGAACATAAAAATTTATTTTTACCAACCATGGTTCCCTCCATAGAAAACTTCATATGAATGCATTTATTTTTCAGGGTCTGACAGATTGATATGTTACAAATATTTTATTTTTAAGTTTTATTATATAATTAAAAAAAAAAAAAAAAAATATATCTAATTAGTTGATAAATTTATAACTTTAAATACATGATATATTGTGTGTTTAAAAATAATTCTATCCAAAACTTGATATATTTATCGTTTTAAAAAATAATTGTTTATAAATATATCATAAAGTACCCCCAATATAGCGGCGGGGCAGTCTATGACATTGATATTTATTTTTGGGTGAAAGAATTGGGTTTCGAATATACCCATTCACAATTTCATACATTTTTTCAATTGCGCAATAAATTTATTTATTTTTTATTTTATTTTTTTTAATTATTTGAAAGGTCGTCAATTTTGAGAATAAATAGTTTTTTTTTTTAATTTTTTTAATTTTTTAAAAAAATAAAATAAAAACATATATACAACCCGTAAAACAAAAATGGTTGATAAAAAAACTACTACTACTACTAGTAATATATCAAATAAATCAAAAACAACAGCAATATCAAAATTTAATAAATTTATAATTATAGTTTCAATTATATTTCTTTTAATTACAGTATTATTAACTGTTGGATTTATTTTATTTTCAAGTTATTCATTATTATATTTCCCATGGTTAAGAGGTGTTATTATTAATAGTGGTGATCCAAAAACTACTTTTGGAATTGATTTTGAAAATATTGAATTTTCATCGTTTGATGGTGAAAATAATCATACTATTAGAGGTTGGTGGATACCAGCTGCATCTGAAAACAATAAAGAGATTTGTTTAATTTCAATTCACGGTTCAGGTAAAGATAGATACGAATGGTTTAATCAAACTGAATTATATCATAGTGAGGGTATTTCAGTATTAAATTATGATTCAATCGATGGTGTTGGTATTTCAGATAGTAATGGTAGAGGTGTAGGATACAGTTATAGAGAACATAAAGACGTTAGATCCGCAATCAGATTATTAAAAACTGATCAACGTTATTCAAATAATTGTAAAAAATTAATTTTAACTGGTATGTCATTGGGTGGTGGTAGTGTAATCATCGCTGCTTCAAAGGATAAACATCTTGTTGATGGTGTAATCGCTGAGAGTCCATATGCTTTGGCCACTCAAGCATGGAGACATAATATATTCAGATTTTTAGATGCTGGTATCAGTTCATTCTTTCCATTCATCAAATCACCATACGATGAATTATTACCAAAAAATCCACCCGAAATCATTGTTCAAACCATTCTTAAATTGACTGAATATCGTATTCTCTCTTCAACCATCAATGTATCCCCGACCGATACTCCATTAAATCATGTTGATAACATTTCTCCAAAACCAATCCTTTTTATTCATGCAACTCATGATCCTGTCGTACCACATAGTCAATCTGCAATACTCTATGAAAAAGCAAATCATCCAAAAGAATTATGGACAGTAAATGATCGTAAAACTCATCAAACTGCTTATCATTCAACTTCACCTGATCAATATAAAGATAAATTAAGAAATTTTATAAAACAATTATAAAATAATAATAATAAAAACAATAAAATTTAACTTGTTTATTTTTAATTTTGATAATATATATATAAATATTTAATAGCAGTGGTAAGTAGTAGTAATAGTAGTAGTGAAAATGTTATACTAATAGAAATTGAATTTATTATATAATTAATCTATTGTTTTTTTTTTTATATTTTGGGAAAAAAAAAAATTCTTATTTTTTATTTATTCATCTCACCCCACATTTTTTTTATTTACCACCACATTGCCATATTAGTCACAACCTCCCAAATTAAATTAATTTATTTTTCTTTTTTCTTTTTTTTTTTTTTCCAAATTATTTTTAAAAAAAAATAATGGTAACTAATTTTTTGGTTTCCAACTCAATTGGTAAAAAAAAAAAAATTAACTAGGAAATAAATCAATATAAAACAAAAAAATGGGTAATTTTACACATTAGTTTTTTTTTTTTTTTGTGTGTTTGTTTTTAAAAGTAGTATAAATTATATGTTCACCCCCATAAAATATTATATAAAAAATAAAATTTTAAAAATAATTAAATTCAAAAAATAAAAAAACTTTTTCTTAAAACTTTAATATTTGTTACATACAAATAAATAAAAATATATTTAAATATATATATTTTATATAATTTTCAAATTATATATCTTATTGTTTATGATTTTTTAAATGAAAAAACTAAATTATTACAATAAAAAACTTTTAAAAAATAAAAAAAATGAAGTTATCTGGTTCAATCACACCCAATTGGGTTGAATGATTTTTTTTTTTTATAAAAAAATTGATATCGGGTGTCATATATGATTGTATTAACTATTTAATTTAAAAAAACACGTACAATCTATCCAAAAATTTTAAAAAAAAATTAAAAAAAAGTTAAAATAAATTTATTTAATAATTTTTTAGTATAAATAAAATTTTTTTTTTTAAATAAATCATTAAATCACAAACAATAAATAAATTCTTTAATAAATAAATTCTAAAATGACAATCTTAGGTATGTCATGCTTACATCAAATTTATAAAATATTTTTTTTTTTTTAAAATTAGAAGGTTTAATAAATAGAAATTAATTTTAAAAAATAATTTATAAAATTTTTTATTTAGCATCTATCTCATCAATCGGTAACGTTAAATCAATTTCAAATAGTAATAATGTTTCATCATATTCCAACGCATCATCTTTACAATCAAATAACTCTATTCAATGTGGTGGAGGTTGTGGTAGTGGTAATGGTGGTTTAATTGGTGCAGTTGGTGGTTTATTAGGTGGAGTTACTGTTGGTGCTGGTATTATCATTGGTACTACATTAGGTACTGTTGGTAATATTGTTGGTGGTTTATTAAATGGAGGTAGTAATTGTGGTTGTAATTAAATTTAAACAAAATTTTATTAAAATTTGTAACTTTATAAGTTTAAATGTAAAAATTAATAAATAATTTTTAATATTTTAAAAAAAATTTGGATTTTTATTATTTCTTTTTTATATATTAATTATAATTAAAAAAAATGATAATTATTCATTTTTTGAATTTTCAGAATCTTCAAATTCAATTTCATCCTCATCTTCTTCATTTAAAGTATTAACTTTTTTATAAGATGGTTTGCCAGAACCACAAACTTGTTTACTACATTTTGGGAATGGATTAATATCAGGTACCACAACTGTTTCAGTTGTAAAAGAAGCACCTAAAAAATTGACTTGGAAAAAGAAACCACTCCAACCAGTAGTTGGTTTTGATAAAGTAAAAGAATAACTTCCAGATTCAGTAATATTTACCAATTGAGGTGTCCAAACTATATTTTGATAACATTCAATTGATGGACAGGTTAAAGTTCT
Organism: Dictyostelium gargantuum; assembly: GCA_015252675.1. Taxonomy (NCBI): domain Eukaryota; phylum Evosea; class Eumycetozoa; order Dictyosteliales; family Dictyosteliaceae; genus Dictyostelium; species Dictyostelium gargantuum. Next base: position 6,608 of record JACAFZ010032064.1, on the reverse strand, counting down.
AAAGTCTCTTCTAACAGTTGATAAAGTAGAACCAACCCAAATTTGGACCTTAGTTGGAACTCCTTGTACAATATTCATTTCAATGGTGCCACTTTCTTTATTGAAAGAGGATGAATTTTCCCATTTAATTTCAGGTACTTGCAAATCATTTGCAACCAATTTAAAATATTTAACAACATCATCGATTACTTGTTGTTTTAAAATACAGGCATGATTGGTATTTGGATAAACTCCTAATCTTTTTTCACCTTTAATTTTATCGAAAAAGAATTTAGTTGAATCTCTAAAATTACATGATTATTTTAATTAGATTAGTAGAGTATTAAATTACTACTTTTATTGGTCATTACTTACGGTGGGAAAAATTCATCATTTGTTGCAACAATTATATATTTTGGAATATTTTTAGTTATTTTTTGATATTTAATTGGGTCAATGATTTTTTCTAATTTTTCAAAATATTTGGTATAAAGAAAAGATGGAATATCATGATTTTCATAATCTGCTAAAGCAAATGACCAATTACCATAAACACGCATTTGGTTTTCAATTACTTTAGAAAGATTAAGAACTGGAATAACAAGTGGAACAATTGCCTTTACACGATGATCTCCAGACATTGCAGTACCCCATGCAGCCCAACCTCTTTTGGATCCACCAGTAACCATGAATTTTTCAATATCATAATTACCAGTAACTGTTTTACCAAATTCTTGAACAGCATCCATTGCTTTTATTGCTGATTTAGTTTGTGGAAATAAACTTGCCCAAGTCGCATCCTATTAGTTTTTTTAAAAAAAATTATTATTAATAATAATTATTATTTATTTTATACCATACATACTTTTGTATCCATATATTTACGCCAAGTAAGAGCAACAATATCATCTTCTTTTCTTAGTATACCATCATTATCAAAAACAATAAATTGATTTGGTACTTGTAATAGTGTTGCAGTTAATTCATTTGAAGTTGAACAAACCAAACTACCAAATAAATTTAAACCTTGTGCAGTTGGTACTTTCCAATTTGTATTATAACCACCATCAATAACTAAAAAACCAGTTTTATGAGTTGATTTATAATTATTTGGTTTACAAATTTGTAACCAATGTTTCCATACTGGTAAATCTGTATTATTAACCATCCATTCTTGTGAAACTAATAATATTAAATTAATTAATAATATTAAAAAAAATAATCATATAAAAAATTATATATAAAATTCATTACCTAATTCTAAAACAAATACTTGTGCATTATTTACGTTATAAGTAGCATTTAATGACCATTTATATTTTGGTTCAAATTTTTCAACATATTTTTTTAATTTTTTTGAACAAAACTACTACATAAAACTAAAATTAAAATTGAAATAAATAAAAACAACTTCATTTTTTATATGGTCGGCTGTTCTTTTTTTTTGAAACATTTAAAATGATTTTAAAAAAAATGAAAATTTAATCTTGATTTCGGTTGCATCACAATTTTCATTTTTTTTTTATTTTTTTTAATTTTTTTCTTTTTTTTTTAAACACTTCGTTCTCAAAACAAAAAACAAAACGATAAAGATATTTTATTTTATTTTATTAAAAGAAAAACTAAAAAATCACCATCCTTCACCTAAATTAATGTATAATGGTATTCATTGAAATTTTAGATGCACAAAATAATATAGATCAAGTTAAACAATTGTTTAAAGAGTATGTAGAATGGTTAAATATAGATTTATCATTTCAAAATTTTGATGAAGAATTTAATTCTCTACCTGGTAAATATTCGTTAGAGAATGATGGAAGGTTGTACATTGCAAAATGTGACGGTATATTATCAGGTTGTATTGCATTAAGAAAAATAGATATAATAATTAAAGATGACGATGATGATAGTGATAATAATAAACAACAACAACAACAACAACAACAACAACAACAACAACAACAACAACAACAACAACAACAACAACCTGATGGTTGTTGCACCAATAACAAATATAATAATCAAAAAGTTTGTGAAATTAAAAGATTATATGTAAAATCTGAATTTCGTGGTTTAAAAATTGGTAAATTATTAACAGAAAGATTAATTCAAGATGCAAAAGAATTAAATTATAATTTTATGATTTTAGATACTTTAAAATCATTGACTACTGCTATTTCATTATATAAAGGTTTAGGCTTTATTGATATGAAACCTTATTACTTTAATCCAAATGGTGATAAAGTTGCATTTTTTAAATTAAAATTATAATAAAAAAAAAAATCAACTCTTTAAAATAATAATACTCACTATATATATTATTTAATTTTACAAGGTTCCTTTTGTCCATCTTTTTTTTTTTGAATTTTTAAAATTCAATCATTTATAAATGATTCAATATCACTTTCATCATATTATATGTTCCATTACTATTTTTGTAAAAATTTGTTTTAATTTCAAAACCCATTGGTTCTATTTTCAGTGAATTGCAGTTGTATTTGTGGATTATGTATTTGTGGTTGTTGGTTTTTTATAAATTAGTTGATCTGTTCGAATTGATGATGGAATTGTTGTTATTATTGTTTTTGTGGTGTTGGTATTGTGGTACGTTTTTTTGTCATTTTTGATATCATATACTATGTGTTACCAATGTAAATAAACTATATCTTTTTACTATCAGTCAGAAAACAAACTTTGTTTGTATTTTACCCTTTGGTTCTTGAAAAAATAAATTTTATTTTTATTTTTATTTTTTAAAAAAATATGTGTTTTTTAAAGATCTAAGTTTATTTTTTTCAATTTAAACTTTTTTATACCCAAGCAGTATTTAAAAAAAAAAAATGTCCGGGTCAAGTAATTTTTTTATTTATTTTTGGGTCATCTTACTGAAGAATCAATGCAGTTTAAATCAAAAAAATTAATGTATATAGTTAACCCTAAAGTAGTGTTAATTTTTAAATCAAAAAAAAAAGTTATACATTAAATTTATATTTATTTATATTTAGTTATTTCTTTTTCAAATAAAAAGGGAATGCAGTGTTATGATAAACAATATTGCATTTGGTATTAACAATGATACATTATTTGAATATAAATTTGGTGCAAAAGTTGGATATTGAGAGCATATATTTTATAATTCGAAAGTTGATTTACTGGGTAGTAATTGAAAAATACCACCCTTTTTGGTGTGTTCTTGCTCTTTGTGGATTGGTAACCATCTTTGGCGAATCAACATAGTTGTGGAAATAGTGATAACCATATTATTCTGGGAGTATAATTTGAAATTTTTTAATTGTACCATTGTTTTTGATATTCATTGTTGATAATAAAAAAATGAAAAAAAAATAAATTTAAAATTTTGTCAATTAATTTATTGAAAAAAAAGATTTACCAAAATAGGATCATTGCTGTAAACTAATCAATAAATACTCAATCACAATAATAGACGGCTCCCTTGTATATATTTATACTATTTCCTTTATTTTTATTATTTTATAAAACGAATTTCTTTCTATCAACATCCATATTATGTTGATGAAGATGAATAAACTCTCCTGATGATGTATTGAATGTTCCTTTTTGAAGTGATTTAACTTTAAGCGTGAACCTTGGACCAAGTTCCTGAACGTTGGCGAGTTCCTTTGACTCAAAGATATAACGATGTTGTCTAAAAAATATAAAATCACGTTGGTTATGTAATGTACAAACTCTACGACCATGAAAGTTTGGATCTTGTGCGAAAATTGATGCAAACATTCTACCAACTGTGTGACCTAAACGAGTTGTAAAATTATTAACTATTAATTCTGCTTTATGTGATGTCATACGAGCACCACCTGGTATATCATCTGGCATTGTTAAATTTGTTAATCTAAATGTTGCAGTTGGTCCATTTGGTAGATGGGATATAATTAATTCATCTATTTTATATTATATAATATATATTTTTTTTAAAAAAAGTTAATAATTAAATATTTAAAAATTATTATTATTTATTAGTAGTAGTATACTAACCTATAACACCTTTAGTTTCATTTACAACAATTATATCAGTATAATCTCTATTTTTACAAAAATCAACAATTTCTTTTAAATGATATTTTCTACGATGATAAAATTCGCAATCTGGTAAAAGTTTTGGAAATATTTGTGCAAAATCAACTGCATTTTTTGAAGCTCTTTGATTTGTAGTTACAATACATTTTGGTGGTTTACCATCAAAATAAGATTCAAACTCATCCATATTTATTTCTTCATTTAATTCTTCATCATTTTCAGTATCAACGATGGTTTCATCTGATCTTCTCATTGATTCAATTGTTCTTGGTACTTGTTTTTCTGGTGCTGCATCACCCAACATCTCTCTTTCTTTGACTCTTTGTTTTCTTGCTTTTTCTCTTGCTGTTTTTTTAGCTGCTTGAAGTTTTTGTACTAATAATACTCTTTTTGCTTTACATTTTATATCAGTTGGAGATCTTCTTAATTTTAATTCCTCTTTTGTTAAATCATCCTTATCAATTTCTTTTTTTCCTTTTCCACCAATAACTTCTGGTTTAACCATTTTTTTTTATTTTATTTAAAAATATATATATATTTCTTTTTTTATAAATAATTTAAAAAAAAAAAAAAAAAAAAAAAAAAAAATAAAATTTATTTTTTTTTAAAAAATTTTTTTTTTTTTTATTTTTTTTATTTTTTTTTTTTTTTATTTTTTTTTTTTTTTTTTAATTTTTTTTAATTTTTTTTTTATTGATTTCATTCAGTTTTATATACACACAATATAATAAAATGTTAGCTCGTTTCGCAAGAACTGCAATTGTAAGTTAAAGCGGGTGATATTAACATTATAGTGATGGATAGCGGGTATTGGGTAGTGTGTGTGTAGAAATTCTATGGTTCATGTTGAATTTTCAAAAAATATATAGTTTGTGATGTGAAAAACGAAAAAAAAAAAAAAAAATTAAATTGTCACAAACATCTTAAATATATATTATATTTACAAACAGTAGGATATACACAAATTAACAAATTTTTATCAATTGAAACATGTGATAACTACAAATTATCTTATTGACAGATTCAAATATAACCAATAATCAAAAAATAAATAAAAAAATCAACAACCTAAATATAAAAATAATAATATTACACACCTAGAAAATAAAGAAATAATACAGCTAAAACAATGGTTTGATACCTACTCATCAAAAAAAAAAAAATTACATACACAGACAGACAGACAGAGACCTACCCACACCCCTTTCTATTCTTTTATAAAATGGATATAGATATGATGAGATGAACAGATCTGATTATCAAAATATAATAATAAAAATAAAGAAGTGATATTAATCATTTTATAAATATAACATTTATATAATATAATATAATAATAGAAAAGTGGTAGATTTTTCACCACCAAACCAACTGGTGCTGCTGCACCAGCTGCTAAAGAAATGTCAGAAGCTGATGAATTAGATGCCATCAATGTTAGTGCTCAATCACCAGAATTCAAAGATGCAGTCCTCAAATCAAGACAACAATATAAAGAAATTGTTACTAAATTAACTTCTGAAGATTCAGGTATCTCTCAAACAACTGGTGTCAGACCAACCATCCACATCAACACTGCTTCCGGTAAAATTGCCCATGCTATCTTTGATGCTGCTGCCTCAATGAGATCAATCGGTATTGTCTCTAAAGAACTTGCTCAAGTTAAACAAATCATTGAACAAACTCCAGGTTTCAAATTTGCCTTGGAAGGTGAAGTTGACGCTTCTGAAAAAACTACCATGCTCGAATTATTAACCAACTCTGTTGAATTATCACCAGTTTCAGGTTTCTTCTTATGTATGTTTTTTAATATTTTAGTATCATATCATAATCAAAACATGTTGGTTCAATACCATTCATATGAGATGATAACAAATCTACCAATCAATCAATTGATCCAATCAAACATTCATCAATCAGACAACCAACCCAATCCAACCAATCAAACAATTAATCAATCTATATATAGATAATATACTAATCCTTTTTATTATTTTTATCATTTAATTTTAGACTATATGACTTATGAACGTAATTTCAATTTAATTGCACCAGCATTAAATGATTTCAAACGTTTGGTTGGTTCATTAGACACTGAAATGAGCATTAGATTAACTGTTGCTCACGAATATAATGCAGGTGAAAAACAAGATTTGGAAAAGAATGTTAAAACTTTCTTCCCACCAGAAACTGTTTTCAAATTCACTTATGTTGTCGATCCAACAATTCAAAAAGGTTATATCATTGAATCACCATTCATTAATCACGATGCTTCATTAGCAACCGTTATCAAGGAAGTTCAATCCGAAGAAAAGAGCATTCTCACTGAATTCTTGAGTGAAATTAAAAAAGGTATCAACTCTGAAACCCCAGTTTGGGAATCTAAAGATTTTAGAGATAAATATCTTACTTTTGATGAAAAAGCTTATGAAGCCAAATTAAACTAAATAATAACTGAATAAATCTCATCAACTATACATATATAATAATAATAATAATAATAATAATAATAATAATAATAATAATAATAATAATAATAATAATAATAATAATAATAATAATAATAATAATAATAA
>JACAFZ010032063.1:0-10237 GCA_015252675.1 Dictyostelium gargantuum | reverse complement strand
TTATGTATTTTTTTTTAAAATAAAAAAAAAAATATTTAAAATATTAAAAAAAAAAATTTAAAATATTTTTAAAAAAAAAAAAAAAAAAAAAAAATAATGTATAATAATATAATATTTTTGTGTGCAAAATAAAAAAAATAAAAAAAAAGGTTGTGTGCGTTTAATTTTTGTTTTTATTTACATTTTGGTGTGTGTATTTGATTTTTTTAATTAAATTTATATATTATATTAGTGTGTGATTTAATTTTTTTAGTTTTAATTTTTTAAAATTTTTTTTTTTTTTTTTTTAATCATCAAATTTATTTATTTATTATAAATTGGTATATTTTTTAATGATTTTATATTATTTATAATATCATTTTTATTTTTAAAATTTAAAAGTGACAATGATTTAATTGATTTATTTGAGGTTATCATTTCAGTGAATGTTTCGTTAAACGATGATAATGTTGGTTGATTAGGAATCTGTTGAATTATTGATGGTGATGATGATAATGATGGCGATGATGTTGATGTTGATGATTGATTATTATTGATATGTTTTGAACAACATTTATTTTTACAACCTGTACCAATTGTTAAACTTGATAAATGTTTATGGTATATAATTAATTCACGAACTTTTTCAAAATAAAAGTAAAAATCTGGTTTTTGCCAAGAAAAGTTTGGACGAGGCTTTGATAGCTCATTCTCTGTGAATTTATCAATCATATATTGTTGACACATTTGAAATGATAATGATTGTAAATTTGGTAATGATTTTAAAATGTAATAAATTTCTTTAATTGATAACACATCTTGAAGTGATAATTTTTCAATTGATAATTTCTCCAAAAATGAAAATGAGTTTGATGGTAGATTATCGAAATTTGAATAATTTACAATTTTTTTATATTTAAAATGTGGATCTGGTGAAATATTATTAACCGTATGAATAAGATGGCTACTTGGTGATGGAACAATTGATAATTTAATTGGATTAAAATATTTAATGTAATCCATGATTGCAAATGAACTTTCATCATCACAACATGAATCAATTTTTAATTTATTTACTTTAAATTGACAATTACTTCCATTCGAAAATTCTGTAAACCCAAAACAATTACAATATAAACTAATATGTAAATCTATTAAAATACTATTTGTATCAATTGATTTAAAAGCTCTATTAAAGAATTCTAAATTAAATGTTTGTGGTGTTCTAATTAATTCTTTTTGTGAAAAATATCTACAAACTATAATTCTTTTTAAATTTTTTAATTGATTTATTTTATTTTTTAAATTTTGATCAAATTCCAAATCACCATTATCATATTTTACTAATTTTAATGTTGTAATATTTTCTTTTTTTAAAATTGAAAATTTATTTTCCTTTTCTACTTTTTTAATATCACCATGGTCACCAAATGATAACCCATTAAAATCTTTTACCACATTAATATTATTTGATAAACATTTAAACCATGTTTTACAAACCAATGCAATTGTAATTTTTAATTTATTTTCTTTTTCAATTAAATCTTTTTTAATATTATCAATTTCATATAATTTATTTTTTTGATTTTTTCTATTTATATGATTACAAATTATTTTAACAAAATATTTTTGTAAATAAATGGGTATAATTTCTTTTGAATTGAAGTAGGGGAATAATAATGGATTTGTTTTTGGTTGGTTGTAGCCATTGAAGTTATTATTGTTGTAGAGGAATATATAAATTATAGTGAAAAAAAAAAAAAAAATAATAAAAAAAAAAAAAAATATTTTTACATTTTTTTAATATTTTTTCTAATATAATAAACCACATATTACAATTAGTAGTTGTTTGTGTATATAATGATAGTTGATAAAGTAGTTTTAATTACAGGGTGTAGTAGTGGTATAGGATTATCATTAACTAAAGCATTTTGTGAATATGGATTTAAGACTTATGCAAGCTCAAGAAATTTAGAATCAATTAAAGATTTAGAAGCAATGGGGATAAATACAATACAATTGGATGTTAAAGATAAAGAATCAATTGAAAAAGCAGTAAATTATATAATTGAAAAAGAGAATAAAATTGATATATTAATTAATAATAGTGGTATTTGTACATATGGGCCATGTATCGAATTACCAGATGATCAATTAGAAGATATGTTTCAAACCAATTTCTTTGGTGTTGTTAAAACTGTAAAATCAGTGGTACCACATATGATTAAAGAGAGAAAAGGATTAATTATCAATATTGGTTCAGTGGCTGGTTTCTTACCAATGCCATATTCAAGTGGTTATTGCTCATCCAAAGCTGCAATGCACTCTTGGTCAGATTCATTGCGTGTTGAGTTATCACCATTCAATATAAAGGTATTAACTGTGATGCCTGGCCCATTAAAAAGTGATATCGTGGATAAAGCAATGCCAAAATTAAAAGAACTTTTAGAATCAAATCCAGATTCACCATACCAACCAATTTTTGATGACATTTTTACTCGTCCACTTACCTCTAAAGCAAATCAAGAACCAATACAAGGACTCACAAATGGAATTATGAAAAAAATATTTTCAAACAATAATAATGGTCAATATTTATATGGACGTGGTTCATTTTTTTTAGTTATCTTAAGTTGGTTACCAACCAGATTAATAGATTTTATATTTTCTCGTAAATTTGGTTTACATAAATTAAAATTAATAATTCAAAAAAATGATTTACAACAACAAAATAATAAAGAAAATTAATATTTGAATTGTTTATTTAATATGGCATTAAAATTTACATAACACAAACCACTTATAAGCTTTTAAGTTCCAATACATCGTGTGTCAAACTTTAGAAAATGAACATAAAATTTATATACAAACACAAATTCTATGGAGGTTCAAAAGATATACACAAATTTAATTGTGTTTTCATTGATGATGAATTTTATTGTTTTACTTTATATTTATTTGAATGATCATTGGCTATGTAGTATTATTAATGTTTGTTATTTTATTATTAATTTAAAGTTTGTCTACATTTTGGTGATTTACATAAACAAGGAATTTTAACATCTTCAATTGGAAATTTATAATCATAGGTAATTTCTTCGCCGATATTGATATCACGTTTTGCATAAATGATGATTTTTTTCTGATTTCCAATGGTTAAAACTTTTGCAATACAATTTGGATCGCAACAGTGATTTATGAATCTAGCTAAATTTCCTTTGAATGTAGCATCGATAATGGTATCATCATCGACTCTAAATAGATAACTACTACCAATACCCTTTTTAACATAACGTTTCTCTCTTTCATCTGCAACTTTTTGACGAATTACTTCACCTATATACTCTATAACCATATCTTTGGCACTAATAGCTTCTTGTGCAAATAAACCCCAATCATGAATTTCTGATCTTTCAAATTTAATTCTTTTTCTTCTTGATTTTAAAGATGCTAGTGTAATTGGATCACTGCCAAATCCTCTGTTATCAAATCTTGATGATCTTGCTGATTTTGACATATTTTCAAATGGTTCATTGGCACCATTTGCACCACCTGACGCTTGTGTTGATGATGATGACGATGAAGAGGATGATGATGATGATGTTGCTGCTCCTCTTTTACCAGTTGGTGCCACCTGTTTTTTTTTAAATAATCTTTGAATATCACTTTTTGTATAACCTTCTGAACGAGCGCAACCAGTTTTACTATAAACTAAATTGTTTTCGCCATTACCTGTGGTTGTTGTTGTTATTCCATTCGCACTATCATCATTCTTGTCATTGATTTTGTTACTTTTAATGGTTTTATAATCGTATTGTTTAAAATATTGTTCTTCTCCAGCTGGAATTGTTAATCCCTCTGGTAAAACAATTTGTTTTTGCTGTTGTTGTTGTTGCTGTAACTGTTGTTTTTGCTTTTGTTTTTGTCTCATTTTGTACTCTTGTTTATAATATTCTTCTTCTTCTTCCTCTGCTAGTTCTCTTTTTCTTTTTTCTTCTGGATCCTCCATTTCTTCATCGTTGAGGAAGCTATTGTTTGTTTTAAAATCTCTTTTATTGTTATAAGATCTAGATGATTTTCTTGATGATGATGATGATAATATAGTTTCTTGTGACGAATAATCCTCAAAACCCTCCTCAGATTTTGTAGAAAACAATTGTTTAATATCTTTGACTGTTGCTGGATCTGTGATTGCTATATTCATAAAGTATGCATCTTCTTCGTCTTCAAGTGGTGTCATTGGTAAATTTGATAAATCATTAAATGGCTCTAAATGTTGATGTTTTGATGATCTCTTTGATTGTTGTTTTGATGTTGTAGATTTACTTGATTTTCTACTTCTACTAGATTTGTTGCTTGATTTATTTGATTTGTTATCATCAAACTCGTCATCTTCTGATAAAATATCCATATTTTCAAAAGTTTCAACGTTTCTATCGGCTTCGCTATCATCATTGTCAATATCACTATCTAAAATATCAATATTTGCTTCATTATCATATAAATCCAAATCGCTATCTTCTTCCTCTTCCTCGTCATCTGAATAGATTGGTTTCTTTTTAATGATATTTGACTTTTTGTTGTGGTTGTTGTTTTTAGTTTCTTGTTTTGGTGGTAGTGGTAATTGTAATTCAAATTCATCATCTTCGCTATCACTATAGAAATGAGATTTTGGTGGTTTTCTAGTTTGAGAAGGAGACGATGTTTGTTTACTATCAACTTTTTTAAATGAAGGTATTGAATTGATATCCAATTTTGATGATGTTTTTTTTGATGATAATCCTCTTCCTCCTCTTGGACTGTCTCTGGAAGTAGGTGCCTGTAAAGTAGATTTTGATGCATTTGCAATCGCTGCCATTGATGATACAGCACTGCCACTTGTAGAGGTGGTGGTGGGGGTAGTGGCAGCAAATGACTCTGCTCTTTTAGAATCCAATTGTTTTAGAGTTTTATGTATTTCAGTTTCAATAAATGTTTTAACTGCATCTTTGGAAGAGGTGGATAATAACTCTGTCATTACCAATAATTTACAAATCTCTTTTAATGATTTCTCATTTTCCATATTAAAGTTATTTAATTTGTTGTTGCCGTTGTCGTTATTGCTGTTGGTGTCATCTTGTTCTTTAAGTAGTTCTACATTGATGGTATTTGTTTTTTTAATATCTACACTTAATTTCCATTCATCAATATAAGAACCATCCAATGCATTGATAGCTCTATCTCTTGCCGCCAATGATCTAAAATCAACATACCAATTGGTTTCATCCAAATATGAATTGATTGGATCATACATTTTAAAATGCTTATTTAATCTTTCTTGATTCTTTTTCTTTTCTTTTGCTATTATCGCTTCTTTTTCTTTGATAGTGGCTCCACTTGCCATTTTTAATGGATCACCATTTAAAATAATGGGTGTTTCAATTGCAAATGGTGATGGTTGTGGTGTACTAAATTTAGATTTCTTTTTATTTGCTGTGGTTGTTGTTGTTGATGATGATGATGATGCTGTTGCTGTTGTTGATGGTGTTGTTGTTGCTGTTGATGTAGTTGCTGATATTGCTATTGTTGCGCTAGATGTTGGTGTCATTGTTAAAGGTGTGTTGCCATTACCATTTGTGATTGAATTAATTTTTTCATTTGATGATGGTGAAGGTGATGTAATATTTGGTAAATTTGAATAGTTTGATGAAGTGTGTGGTGAATTAACACCATATCCTCTATCTCTATAATCATAATGTGAAAATGATGCATTTCTATTTGGTGTTAAATTTTCATTATATCGTTGTTGATTGACTAAGATGATAATAGTAAAATGAGGATTAGTATAGCCATATCTATATTAAATGATGCGCGTGTTAATGATAAATCAATAAACTACTGGTACATACAATTTGAAAAAACAAAATTTGGATATTTTTCTTGTTTTGGTGAATATGGCGAAGTTGGATAGTAGGGATTATATACATCATTTATTAAAATTTGTTGTGGGGGTTGTTGCTGTTGTTGGTAATAGTGAGAGGTTGGATAATGTTGTGGTGGTAGAGGTTGTTGGTATTGCATGTGTTGTGGTAGCATACCATGATGTTGAATATGATGAGGTAATATTTGTTGTTGTTGTGGTTGTGGTGGTGGTGGTGGTGGAAGAGGATGTTGATAATGATTAGATGGTGGATGAACTTGATAAGACTGTGAACTATTTAATGATAAAGGTGGTGATGGTGGTGGTGGAGGTGGTGGAGGTGGTGATGGTGGAGGTGGTGGTGGTAATAGTTGTAAAGATGATTGGCCATCATAATAATTTGGTGATTGTCTTAAAAACAAATCATTCATTCCGCCATATTCATTTGAAATACCAATCTCTTTTGAAATATCTGATATATTTGATTTACTCTGTAAATATATATTATGTTTTTTTTTTTTTAAAAATTAGGATTCTATACTTATCCATTGGTGTGGTGTAGCAATATAAATACATACATATGAATTTTTAATAAATTGTGACTTTTTAAAAGAAATTAAAGGTAATTCAAATGGGCCATCTACTCTTGAAGTATATAATCTTTCAATTTCATATCTATCTCTTGGGTCAGTAAAATTTATATCAATTGAATCTATGGTTTCATTTTCGCTTAAGAATCCATTTACCCTATAAGAAATAATTCTTGATGATGACGTTGAATTTTGATCAATTAACCCATTTGAAATTTTTGTATTATCAGTTTTATTATTATTGTTGTTGTTGTTGTTGTTGTTGTTGTTGTTGTTGTTGTTGTTGTTATTTACTGTACTTGATTTTCCAATAAATATCCAATTGCCACCTCTTGATTTTACTGGGAATTTATTGGTTGCATCAGATTTTGAAAAACTTGGTTTTACCAATTGTTGTCTAATCTTTTTTATAAATTCCATCCCATTATTATTATTGTTGCTGTTGTTATTTTGTTCTTGCTGTTCATCAATAGACCTTTTTTTAATATTTGATGTTATCATTGAATCATCATGTTTTCTCTTCTTTCCCAATGAAGATGAAGATGATATTGATAAACTATTTGATTTTATTCCATTAACAAAACTTTCATCCTCTGACGAAAATACATCATAATTACTGACTCCTTTAATGCCATCCCATTCAAATTCATGATCTTTTGGATCATTGTTAAAAATATTATTATCATTATTATTATTATTATTATTATTATTATTATTATTATTATTATTATTATTTATTGTTGTTTCATTATCTTCCATATTATTGTTGTTATAGATTCATATTATTTTATGTTTTTAGAAGAAAAAAAAAAAAAAATTAAAAATGAAATAAAATTAAAAAAAATTAAAAAAAAAAAATTAAAAAAAAAAAAAAAAAAATTTTTGCGTAAAAATTTTTTAAAATAGTATAAGTAATTTTTTATATAAAAGATTTTTATTTTTCGTGTATATTATATGTACATTTAATTATAAAAAATTAATTTTATAAAAATTATTTGTTTATTTCTTTTTTAAAAATTTCAATGAAGTAAACTATCTTTTTTTTTTTTTTATTTTTTTGTTTTTTTTTTTTTTTTTTTTTTTTTTTTTTTTTTTTTTGTTTTTTTTTTTTTTGGTTTTGGTTTATCTTATAAAAAATTATTGAGTATTGTAGTTGATAAAAGATGTGTATATGATTTGCTGAGATTGCATTATAATATACATATATATATATATACATATATATTTATATTTATTATTGTTTAAACAAACTACTATTTATTGTTTTGACGATTTTATATTTGAAAATACTTTTTTGTTCTTGTATATCATAAATGATAATGGTAAAACAACACCAAAAACCATTACCAATGCACCTATAACATAGGACATCATTTCTAATTTTACTGCCATTTCTTTATGTTTTTATATTATATTATGTGTATTATTTAAATAATAGTAATAATAATAATAATAATTATTATGAATGATAAAACAATAATAACAATATTTTTGAAAAAATAAAAAAAATTAAAAAAATTAAAATTTTAAAATTTTTTTTCTCTTGATTAATTTACCACCTCAAATATCATAATTTTGTTTCGTCAAAAAATCGTGTGTTCTATTTCTGATTTTTTTCAAAACATTCACACAGACAAAGACACCAGTAGATAGTAAATGATAATGAAATCATCACCAGACTATGATTTCATTTTTAGTTTTTAATTTTTTTTTAATTTTTTATTATTACTTTTTTTTTTAATTTTTTTATTTTTTATTGAGTTTTTATTTACTGTATTATTATTATATATGTTGGTTTAAAAAAAATTAATATTAATTAATTTTATATTACTATTATTATTATTATTATTATTATTATTATAAATTTAAAATGGTGATTGTTTCTTATTTAATTGGAATTGTTTAATTCTATCTTCGATTTCTGGTCTAAAGTGTCTAATTAAACCTTGTACTGGCCCTAAAAATAGTTAAAAAGTTTGATGATATGATGATTAGAATAACGTGTATGAATATGAAAATAACAATAAAAATACATACAAGCAGCAGCATCACCTAAAGCACAAATGGTATGACCTTCAATTTGTTTACTAATTTCTTCAAGCATATCGATTTCATCGAGTTTGGCGTTACCGGTAACTAAACGTTCAGTGATATCCCAAAGCCATCCAGTTCCCTATTATATATTATTAAATATATTATGTTAATATTTTGGTTCATTTTATGTTTTAATATTAAACAAATTACTAACTTACCTCACGACATGGGGTACACTATGATTGATTGGTTGTGATTGATTGATTGATTAAATTTAAATATATTAAGTTAGTTAGTATGAATAAATAAATTAATAAATAAAAATAAACAATCTTCCTGGTAATCGTTTCAAAATGATAAATTCCTATCTTTTGTTTATCCACTATGCAATTGGTTTACACATATAATCTATTTTTTATACATACTTGACCACATGATTCATGTTTATAGAATTTTGATAATCTTGCAATTGATGCAATAACATCAGTTTGTTTATTCATAACAATAACAGCAGCTGTACCTAAACCTGATTTATGACTTCTGAGATCATCAAAATCCATTCTGTATTGTTGTATATGAGTTGTTGTTGTTGTTTTTGATGAAAGTTAGTAATCATTTATGTAAACATATGATGAATGAAGAATGATGAATTATAAATGACAACGATGAAAATTGAAAATAAAATAAATAATACAAACAAAACATTATCACAGATATCTTTTGGGAGACAATAAACTGATGAACCACCTGGAATGACAGATTTAAGATTATCCCAACCACCAATAACACCGCCGCAATGTTTATCAATTAATTCTCTTAAAGGAATACTCATTTCCTCTTCGACAGTGCATGGATTATTTACATGACCAGAAATACAAAACAATTTGGTACCAGAATTCTTTGGTCTACCGAAACCAGCAAACCATGAACCACCTCTACGTAAAATGGTTGGAGCAACTGCAACTGTTTCAACGTTTGTTACAGTTGTTGGACAACCATAAAGACCAGCCATAGCTGGGAAAGGTGGTTTTAAACGTGGTTTACCTTGTTTGCCTTCTAAACTTTCAATGAGTGCTGTTTCTTCACCACAAATGTATGCACCTGCACCTCTGTGTACATAAACATCAAATTTGTAACCAGTATCACATGCATTTTCACCAAGTAAACCTGCTTTATATGCTTCTGCAATTGCTTGTTCTAATACTTTAGCTTCATAATGAAATTCTCCACGAATATAAATGTATGCTAAAATAATAATAATAATAATACATCAATTTCATTATAATGTTTATGTTGGGGTTGATGTTGAGGTTGGGATTGATTAAAGTTGATAATATTGTTGATAATGTATGAATGAATTAGTTTTTGATGATCATAATAATAGTAAGATAATAATAATAATAACAACAACAAAAATACATACCAGCACATGCTCTCATTGCGAAACCAGCAATTAAACAACCTTCAATTAATTTATGTGGGTCGTGTCTCATGATTTCTCTATCTTTACATGTACCTGGTTCACCTTCATCAGCATTGATAACGAGGTATTGTGGTCTACCTTTTGATGATTTTGGCATAAAACTATAATATATTTTATTTAAACATATTAGTAAGTAAGTTTGAAAAAAAAAAAAAAAAAAAAAAAAAAAAAAAAAAAAAAATAAGTAAAATTAAAAAAAAAAAAAAATAAAAATACCAAAAAAAAGAATTTTTTTTATATTGTTTTTGGGAG
>JACAFZ010032052.1:0-10244 GCA_015252675.1 Dictyostelium gargantuum | reverse complement strand
ATAATATATTTATATTTATATTTATATATATATATAGTATATATATATATAAGTAGAGAATATACATCATACTATATATGTATATACATATTAAAAAAAAATAAACTTAAAAATAAAATAAAAAAAATGCAAGATATATCAACAACTACAGTTTCAACAAATTACCTTAGAGCAAGTGATACTGATGGCGCTGTATTTAGTATAACAAGTCAACAACAACAAATTCATTGTCAAAAATCACAAAAACCCGATAATGAGAAAACAAAAGATGAATTAATCGAAGAGATTCAACAATTGAGAGCGATCTCAGGTTCAAATAAAAATGCTCGTATTATGTTGGACGAGATGTATCAAGTAAGTATATTATATATATTATTGTTGTAATAAAGGATGATCATATTAATAATAATAATAATAATAATAATAATAATAATAATAATAATAATAATAATAATAATAATAAAAATAATAATAATAATAATAATAATAATAACAATAATCATGAATAGTTTGTAGCATTATTAGATGTTAATGGTAATTTATTAGATGTAAATGAACCAGCATTACAAGGGGGTGGAATGATTCGTTCAAGTATTCAGGGTATACCATTTTGGGATTGCAGATGGTGGGCAACTTCACAAGAGAATATAGATAATGTTAGAGAGGCGGTGCATAAAGCATCAAAAGGTGAATTTATACGTTATGAAACAGAGATTTTTGGAAAATCAGCAGGTACTGAAAAAATTACAATCGACTTTTCATTGATGCCTTTATTTAATGATAAGGGTGAAGTATCATTAATCCTTCCCGAGGGTAGAAATATCACTGAAAAAAGATTAGGTGAATTGGAAATCGAAAGAAAAAATAATGAATTAAGAAGTTTATATGAAAAAATTAAAGAGTTGGATGAGCTAAAAACTCAATTTTTGTATGTATAAAATCACTATATCGCACGTGGTGGTTGTTTTTAAAAAATTCATCATGATCACATATTAATAATGAAAAATAATAAAACTTATATACATATATATATATTAAAGTGCAAATGTATCACATGAATTAAGAACACCATTAGCACTAATCGTTGGACCAACAGATAAATTATTAAAAGATGAAAGTGTTGATTATAATGTTAGAAAAGATTTAGAGATTGTGGCAAGAAATGCTAGAGGATTATTAAAGATTGTCAATAATCTTTTGGATATTAGTAGATTGGAGGCTGGTAAAATGAATTTAAATTATAGTATGGTGAATTTAGGACAAACAGTACATTTGATTGCAAGTTGTTTCGAGATTTTGGCAAGAGAAAAACAATTGGATTTCTCAATTATTACACCATCTGAACCAATGATGGCGGCTATTGATGCAGATAAAATGCAAAGAGTAATCACCAATTTAATTTCAAATGCTTTTAAATTTACACCTTCTGGTGGATCAGTTAAATGCCTGTTGGAGAAATTTGATAGCTCACCAATGGAGCCTGGCTTTCAAATCATCGTATCGGACACTGGCCCAGGTATACCTGAAAATTTACATGAAATCATTTTCGAAAGATTTAGACAGGTTGATGGTTCATCCACTAGAAAACATGGTGGTACTGGTTTAGGTCTTTCTATTGTAAAGGAGTTTGTTACACTACATGGTGGTACTGTAACCATTCATAATATTTCAACTGGTGGTGCAGAGTTCACTCTCAGGATCCCCTTGACTCCAAACATGGATGATAATTTATATAAAAAAACAATTTCAGATTCAAATATATCAGAAATTCAACAACAAAAACAATATCAACAATCTTTATCATCATCAACAACTACAACAAATGATGATGATAATTGTAATAATAGTAGTAATAATAATTGTAATAGTAGTAACGGCAATAGTAATGGTAATTATGATGACGATGATCATAAACATATAAATGGTAATGGTAATGGTTTATCAAAAATTAGCAATGGCTCAAATATAGCATCAACATCATCGACAATGAATTCATTAAAAGACAATATGGGTAGTATAATGGGAGTACATGCAATTGCTCAACAAGCAGTAGAAGAATTAACAGAGAAAAAGTTTTATGAATCAAAGGAGAATATACACAACAAACCAATTGTATTGGTCGTAGAGGATAACCCAGAAATGAATAGATTTATAGCAGAGTTGTTAA
Source organism: Dictyostelium gargantuum (assembly GCA_015252675.1). Lineage (NCBI taxonomy): Eukaryota > Evosea > Eumycetozoa > Dictyosteliales > Dictyosteliaceae > Dictyostelium > Dictyostelium gargantuum. The sequence goes on along the minus strand of JACAFZ010032052.1, from coordinate 8,077 downwards.
GTAAGTTTTATTTTGTGGTAACAGCATTTGATGGGATCGAAGGTATAGAAAAGACGAGAGCAATTACACCAGATTTAATTGTTACCGATTGTATGATGCCAAGAATGAGTGGTGATGAAATGGTTGAAAATTTGAGATCTGATGAACAGTTTGATAATATTCCCATTCTATTGTTAACTGCTAAAGCCGATGAAAACCTAAGGGTTAAACTGCTTCAAAATGGTGTTTCCGATTATGTAAATAAACCATTTTCATCAGAGGAATTAGTGGCACGTGTCGTTAATCTAATGACAATGAAAAAAGCAAAACAATTCCTTCAAGAAGAATTGAGCTCTGCCAATACCGATCTTCAAGAGTTGATCAATCAATTGACAAACAAGAAAAGAGATCTTCAAGCATTGGTTGGTGAATTGGAAAAAGAAAGAAATCTATTGAATAATACAAACAAATCAAAGGATGAATTCTTTATGAATTTATCACATGAATTACGTACACCATTAAATGGTATATTGGGTTGGTGCCAGTTATTACTTTATGATATGGATACTCATCATGGAAATGCCAACGGTAATGGTATTAAAGGTAATTGTAATGGTAGTATTGTGGATGATTCAACCATTAGAACCGGCTTAGAAACTATTGAACGTTGTGCAAGTTCTCAAAATCAATTAATAAACGATTTGTTGGATATGTCTTTGATCATTGGTGATAAATTTAGTTTGATTTTGGGTGAGGTAGATCTACCGGTGCTCATTCAAAATGCCATATCCTCTATATTGGTAACAGCTCAATCTAAAAGAATATCTGTTCGTTCTGACACCGAGGGTGAGAATGAACAAGATGCAGCCACTCTTCATAATATCAGAGGTGATAGATCAAGATTACAACAAGTGGTTTGGAATCTTTTATCCAACTCCATAAAATTCACTAAAGAAGGTGGTCAAATTAATCTTGGTCTAAAGGTTGTGAATCAAATACCAACCAGTGAATTGGGTTTTTGTTCCAATCCAATGTTCAACCCAATCAATCGTCATGGGGATCGTTGGATACTTTTCACCATCACCGACAATGGTAAAGGTATTCCAAAACAATTCCTCACCAGTGTATTTGATCGTTTTAAACAAGCCGATTGCAGCTCTACTCGTTCCTATGGCGGTTTAGGAATTGGTTTATCCATTACTCAAAATATTATTCATCTTCATAAAGGTGCTGTCTATGCCAACAGCGAAGGTGAAAATAAAGGATCTCAATTTACTGTGGTTTTACCAATCATTCAAAATACTTCAAAAACAACTTCTCCAAATTTATTATCATCTTCACCACCATTAATTAAAAAACCATTTTTTAATCAACCTTCAAATTTTAATAATTATAATATTAATATTAATATTTATAATAATAATAATAAGCTTATAAACAACACCAATAGACTTTCTATTGACAACAAAAAAATTTTAGAAATTTTTAATTTTAATAGCAGTAGTGACAATAATAATAATACACATATAAATAATAATAGTTGTAATAATACAAATAATAATACAAATAATAATATAATTAATAATATAATTAATAATAATTTAAAATCAGATGGTATTATAAATAATAGTAATAATAATAAAAATAATAATAATAATAATAATAATAATATAAATAAAATGGATGGTAATAATAATAATAATAATAATGGTGATGATAAAACATCACAACCACAACCACCATTAAAATTTAATCTAAGTCCAATTGTTAATATTGATATTGACGAATTGGGTGATAAAATTAATAATTTTAAAATTGTTGATAATTCAATTATTGGAGCATCAACTTCATCATTAAATAACAGTAATCATAGTGTTGGTGATGGTTTAATACATTCATCATCAAGTTCATCGATTGGTAGTTGTAATGGTGGTAATGGTGGTGGTAACGGTGGTGGCAATAGAGTAATTAATAATAGCGTAAGTGCAAGTAATAGTAGTGTAATTGCTGCAAATTATCAAGTATCACCACCGACTTCAACTTCAACAACAACAACACCAACAACTAAAACTTTGAGTAGTAGTAGTTCAAATAACGCAATATATAATTTAGATAGTAGTATAAATAGTAATGTTAGTAGTGATACAACATCACCAACTATGGATTCTAAAAAGAGAAGATTTTCATTATATGTTTACCAACACCCAACCGATGAACAAAAGAAACATATTTCAGAGCTATATGGTTATAAAGAACATAGTGATCATGGTTATAAATATACTCATGACTCTGGCATTGATACTGAATATGATTCTTCATCCGATAGTTATACAGCAAATAGTGGTGGCAGAAAGAATAGTGAATCCTCAAATAATAATTCACCAAGTTTAAATTCAACAAATATATTATTACCAACACCAAAGCCAATTTATCCACAAACTATAATGCCAACAGCAACAACTACTGGTACTTCACCGTCTTCTTCAATTCATAAATTACCATCAGCTACAGCAGCAACAACAACAACAACCGCCACAGATAATACAAATACCAGCAGTGGTGGTAATAGTGGTACAACATCTCCAAATAATAATTTATTATCACCTTTACCTCCGTTATCAGTTGTAAATGCAATCGATAAAATTTTAGAACCAGCACCAATTGATTTATCACAAATACCTCAATCCTATTTCTCTACAAACTATAAAGCCTCAAACGATAATTACAAACAACCATCACAATATTTAGATGATGAATATGACGAAAAGAAAGCGGCATCACAACCAATACAACCACCACTTTCAACCGCAAAAGATTGGAATGCAGAATTTCAAAATTTAGTATACAATAATAAAATTGAAGGTTATAGAGAATTGAGTAAATTGGCTCATGATTTTGTATATACTGCTAAAATATATGGTAAAGTAATTATTTCTGAATTGACTTTACCACTTCATTTAAAAACCATTAAACCTATAAATATTGGTGGTGTGGCAGGTGGTCATAAATATATTGCATTAGGTATTTTATTCAAAGTAAGTTATTATTATTATTACTAATAGTAGTATGGATTTCTTAAATTATACACACATACCAACACTAATAGTTTACTCCTTTTATAAAACCAATTTCGATATTGTAATAATATATACCCATATTTAAATTATTATCGATCATTATTATCACTATTACAACAATTATATTTCATATAATTTAGTTGGCATTGGATTCACAAGGTTTATATGTTGGCGATCAAAATGCAATGAAAGCAGCAGGTCATGAATTAAAAGGTTTAATGAGTTATTATAATTGTAGAGTAGAAGGTTTACACCATCCACTGATGGCATTAATTGATTATAGAGGTTATCGTTTAGTTGCGATGTCTTTATTACCAATTAACTCAGAGACAATTGTGTATGGTAGTAGTGATGGTGGTATATCAGTTCATAATTCAAATGAAGAATTTAATCAAAAAATGATTGAGGCCGCAAAAATTTTAAATATTAAAGGCCACATGGTTGGAAAAGATGATCCAAAATATATATTTTCATGTGGTGATGTTGAAGGTCATCAAGGTAGTGACAACAAAAAGTATCTATTGGATTTTGCTAGAGTTTTCCCACCTCAAATGAAACTATTTGATAGAGGTCCTCCAACTCATCTTTTCGAATTGATTAGACCTGAATTGGTAAAATCAAATAATGTACCATTATCAAGTGATGCATTAACTGGTTGGGGTAAATTTGATCCAAAAGCAACCGAACATAATAGTATGTAGTATTATTAATAATAGTAGTAAATATATAAATATAAACTATACTAATATATTATGTTTAAACATAAAAGATGAAGTAAAAGAAGCATCATTTAGATTATTTTTAAAAGTTATACCAGAATTAGCACAATTTTTAGATTCAACAACAAAGAGAGAAATTCATCTAACTCAAGAGTTACATAGGGTTGGTGTAAATTGTAGACATATGGGATTGGTAAGAAGATTTGTAAAGAGTAAAGCAGTTAGAAAGATAATGTTGGATGAAATTATGGCAAGAACCATGAAATCAGAGATTATGCAATTGTTTAGAAGTAAAATGAAAACTGCAGATACACCATCTGAAGAGCCATTCAAAGAGGTGGTGGTATCTTATCTTAATCCATTATTTAAGTATGAAGATTCACCATTGGGTAAAGTTTGGCCAAAAAAATTAAAGAAAGCAATCGAAAAGAAATTCTATGGCACTTTTCAAACTGGTGACACAGGTGTTGGTGGTGGTTTGATTACATTTGAAAAGATTCAAGGTAAACGTTTTGATGAGGATGCAATCAAAAGATTTATAAAGGGTACAAGTTTTACTGCGAGTGAAGAGATGTTGGTCGACAGTGTGGATATACCAAACGTTATGAAAAGATTCAATCAACTAACTGGTGTTGGTTTAACATCCAGAGCGTTGAGAGAAATTACAAAACATGATGGTGTTAGATTGGTACAATCCGATGTAAAGAGAATGAAAGCAAAGGTGAAAGCTCATCATTTGGTGGAGTTTGCCGAAGGTATGGTACTTTGGGACGAAGCAAAGAAAGAGAAATCTAGAGAAAAGATTGAGGGTGCCTTTTGTCCTTGTCCTGTTACATTGATAAATGGTGATCCTGCTGACAAGATCACTGATCGTCTTTTTGGTCTTGCCGATGAACATTTTCGTAGTGCACTATCGGTATCACCTCATTCTGCTGAGGTAACCGCCAATTGGGCTATGATGTTGATGGAGAGAGCAAGAATGTCAAGAGAATGTGTACCACAAGAGGCCGATCTTTACTATAGCGCAGCAGAAGAAAAGGTGAGATCGTGTCTTGCTGACGGTGGTAAACCAAAGATTGCATTGGAGAATGTATTGTTGGAGTATTCGGAATTTCTTTGTATATGGGGTACCACTACCGATCAAATTTTAGATCTAAGTGAAGCCAATGGTCTAAAGAGCAAGGTGTTTAGTAGAGCCAGTAAAAAATTGAACGAATGTGTCAGATTAAATCCATCGAAATTTGCATTGGTACTTCAAAAATCGAAAATCATTGACAACCTTTTTCATCAATCATCCTTTTTCAAACAATCGGCTGCCGTTTACGCTGCAGTTTGTACCATATGCGATTGCTTAATTCAATCATTTCCAAATATACCGCCGCAATATTATAAAGAGATTGCAGATGTTATCATTCTCAATTTAAATCCAATCGATCTCATGAAAAATGATCCAGATTCAATACCCAACAATCCAATACTTTCCGGTGAAAATATGTTTGAAAAGATTAAAGCGGTCAATGATATTCCATTGAAAAATGTAATCTCTATGAGAAAAGATACAACAGAGATCAATGTATTGTTAGAGGAGAATCCTTTGGAAATTTTGAAAGCGGAAATGGGTGTAATGTATTTACGTTATGGTTACACCTCTCATGTCTATGGCATTCAATGTTCAAAACGTCCTCACACCAAAATGGCATCGATAAAACTATTCAACAAAACTGGTGGTCTCTTTCAACGCGGTATCGATATGGATTCCTATAATAAGGATTTCATGTTGGATCACATCAAAAAATTTACATCTTCAAGTCAGTTTGTTGAATTTTATCAATCGATCATTGGCTGTCCTTGTATTATGGAGTTTGTAAAGGATCGTCTATCGAGAATCGCTCATATGTCCCTCAAAGATTGTAATCATCTATCCATTGAATTTGTCGAGGGTGTTATAGAACTATCACATCGTGTTAGAATGTTGGTATTGGATGGCTGTACTCAAATAACCAATGATACCATTCGTCTGATCGTTAGAAAGTTACCACATCTTGAAACTCTATCGTTGGCTGGTTGCCAAAACATATCCACCATTATCTCCAATCAAATGTTTAAGGAATTTCAATCTGAAAAACAAAAACAATTACAATTACAACAACATCAACAACAACAAGATCAACCAAAAGTTTGCTCAATCTTTGGAAAATGTGATATACATAATACTGGTAGTAGTGGTATTGGTAGTCCAAATAGTTCAACATCATCAAGTATTGGTAGTTCATCAAGTATTGGTAGTCATTCAATAGGTGGTAATTTAACGACCAGTGGTACAAATCATAATCATAATCACCATCAAACAAGTCATAGACATAGCGTATCGGCCTCTTTGAACTTACCACTAGTTTCCAATCCTCTTACTCAATCAACACCTGGAAGTCCATCACCATTACACAGCAGCAATAATAATAATAGTGGCAGTAACAACACTAATAATTTACCACATCATAACTCAACCAGTAATTTAATGTCGTCTCCAACCACAACCGGAACAACAACAGTATCATTATCAGCAACAACGTTAGTCGATATTAATTATGTTAAACCATTTTCAATGTTACAAAATTTAAATGTAAATGATTGTAAATCAATTAATGACGCTCAATTGATTAATATAGCACATATGCAATTACCATTGGTAAATGTTTACTTGAAAGGATGTAACGTTTCAGATGTTTCAATTGTTCAATTGGTACAAAATTGTCCAAGACTATCAACTCTGGAATTGTCATACACATCGATTACCGATCAATCGGTTATAGCAATATCTACTGGTTGCATTTCATTACGTGAACTACATTTAGATAGATGTTTGGCCGTTAGCTGGATGTCCATTGAAAAATTGGTTAGAACTATCCATGAAATTCGTTTACTCTCCCTCTCTGAGTGCCCAAGTGCCGCCAATGATAATACACTTCGTTTGATTGGAAAGTATTGTACGAATATGCATTTCCTTACACTTTCATCAAATACCACCATCACTGATTCCGGTGTCATTAGTATGGCAAAACATACCGTCAACCTATTGGAATTGAATATCAATCATTGCTCCAATCTAACAGATTCATCCATCAATCAAATTGCAGCCAGTTGCCTAAAGCTACGTGTTTTGAAAATGGTTGGCCTAAATAATGTCACCTCGCTCAAAGCAATCGGAACACACTCTGTTGATCTTGTACATTTGGATATCAGTGAGTGTCACAAGATATCGATGGGTTTGGGATCCATTGCAAAAGGTTGTTCAAAATTGACCTCCTTTAAACTAAAGAGATGTTATGGTTTTAAAGATGCTTCCTTGATATCGGATGATGGCGATCTCCATTTAATGCAACGTTTAACCGTATTGAATTGGAGTTATGTAAATATAGAATTCAACGCCATTCACTCGATCAGCCACAGTTGTCAATATCTCACCAGTTTAAATATATCCTATTGTAAAGGTTTAAATGATAATGCATTGGAAAGAATTGCAAACTCGTTGACCAACATAAAGAAATTGAAATTTGATGGCATCATAAACATTACAGATGATGGCATCAAATCATTAAGTGATGGTCCAATATTTAATGCAATCGAAGTATTATCTATGGTAGGTTGTAGAAAAGTATCCGATGTATCTGCCTTTCATATCCTTAGATTCAATAACCTTAGAAAACTATCAATTGGTGGCTCATTAATGACTACCAGTGGTGTTGATATCATTGCTTCAAGCTCTTTTGAATTGGTTAAAATTCATGTTAGAAACTGTTTAAATATTAATCCGACATCATTAAAAGAAAATCATCCTCATATTTTTATTGATACAACTCAAAAAGAATATAATGTATTTTGTTAATAATAATCAACACCTATTAAAAATATCTAATTTATAGTATATACAATAAAAAAAAAAAACAACTTTAAAAATAATTAAAACAAAAAAATAAAACACATGTATAAATATCAACAACACTCATATGATCATTTATTTTATTTATTATTAAAAAAACAGAACCAAATCATTGTTTTAAGGTTTATCTAATGTAATGTTTCTTTATGGTAACACAACATTACCAAAAATATCGAGAAAAAAAAAAATATTTCCAAAATATAAATATCTTTCACTAAAAACCATTGTTAAATCTGATAATTAATTTTTATTTAAAATAAATATCTTTTTTTTTTTTTTTTTTTTTTTTTTAATAAAAATATAAAAAAAATTTTATTTTAAAAAAAAATATTACAAAAAAAAGAATAAAAAAAAAAAAAAAAAAA
>JACAFZ010032041.1:0-10247 GCA_015252675.1 Dictyostelium gargantuum | reverse complement strand
AAAACACCTAAACCCACTAAAACACCTCCCACGGGTGCACCAAAATAAACCCCAAAAAAAAAAAAAACCTCGCAAAAAAAAAAAAAAATGTTAAAAAAAAAAAATTTTAAAAAAAAAAAAAAAAAAAAAAACAAATCAAACCAAAAAATAATAATTTTTAGATATATACAACCCCAAAACAAAAACAAAAAGAATCAATGAAAAGAAAGTTTATTCTTTTCAATATTTATGTAAATAGAAAAATCACAAACCTCCCTTCAAATTTAAAATTTCCTTTTTTTCATATTATATCATATTTATTTATGTATACACAAAAAAAATAAAGAATTTTTAATAAAATTTAAACTTGTAACAATAAAAATAGCAAGTATAAATTATATAATAACAAAAATAAATAGATTTAACTTTTTTTATTTTTCTTTTAATTAATTTGAAGATGGTGTTTTTTTTTTTTTAATTGAAGATGGTTTTTTTTTTTTTAAAAATTTAAAAAAGTTTACAAAGGTTTAAAAAAATGGTGATGGGGTATTTATGGTGGTTATATATCATATTAATTTTTAATAACCACAAACAAAAAACAGTTAAAAACATTAAATTAAAAATTAAAAAAAAAAAAAATATTTAAACTTAAGTTTTTTTAATTATTATCATTAAAATTATAATTATAATTATTCATTATATATATAAATAATAGGATGATTGATATTAAAAGTGTTTGTATTATTGGTAGTGGTGCAAGTGGATTAACATCAATTAAAAGTACATTAGAATGTGGTGGTTTATTACCATATTGTTTTGAAAAAAATTCAACATTTGGTGGAGTTTGGAATAATAATAGCAAAACAAAAATACCATGGGATTCGATGGTTACTGCAATTTCACATTACACAATGACATTTTCAGATTTTGAACATCCTCGTAATCAAAATTTATATTTACCACAAGAAAAGATTAATCAATATTTATCAAATTATTGTAAACATTTTAATTTGGAAAAATATATAAACTTTAATTGTAATGTTGAAAATGTTAAACAAATTGAAAATGATAGATGGTTTGTACAATGGTTTAATTATTCAAAAAATTGTTTTGAATCAAAAGAATTTGATTTTTTAATAGTTTGTGGTGGTATGATTAATACTCCAAAACAATTTCCAATGGAAACTTTAAAATTATTTACTGGTGGTCATATTTATTCAAAAGATTATAATTCACCAAATTATTATAATGGTAAAAGAGTATTGGTTATTGGTAAATCAACTAGTGGTACTCAAATTGCATCAGAAATTAGTAATAATGGTGCAAAAAGTGTTTTTATCTATGGTAAAAGTAAAATGAATGAGTGGGGATTAGCTGCTCACAATTGGAGAATTAAAAATATTATAAATGAAAATGGTTATGAAAATGATATGTCTGATGGTTATTGTGGTGTCCCAATAGATTTTTTTTGTTATATTAGAAATGAAGCTTATAAAATTCAAAAATTACCTGAAAATGAACAAAATATTGAATTGAATAAATATTTTAAAAAATTATCAGGTAATAATTGTGATGTACCAGAATATCAAAATGATGAAAATAATTTTGATAAACCATTTAATATTTTATTTACAGGTATTGATCAATCTTATTTTGAAAATATAAATAAAGGTAAAATTAAAGTATTATCGAATCATTATAAAATTCAAAATTCAAATGAAAAAACAATTGAATTTAAAAATGAATTTGATGGTTCTTTGCTTTATGAAGAATTTGATGAAATTATTTTTGCAACTGGTTACAATTTAAATTTTTCGTTTTTCGATAAAGAAATGATTTCAAAGTTATCCTTTGATCCAAATGATACATATGTACCATGTTTACTTTATAAATATACATTTTCTCCAAATGTAAATAATTTAGGTATTGTTGGGGCATTTGGTACTCCATTTTATTTACATGTATGTATTTTAATTTATTAATTGTTTTTATTTAATTACTATTACTAATTTATTTTATAGTATGAATTACAATCTAGATGGATTAATTATGTATTTTCAGGTATTATTAAATTACCTTCAAAAGAAATAATGTTAAATGGAGTTGAACAAATTAAAAAAATTCGTCATTCTAAGGTTAAAACAACATTCCCTTATAAAGATTATGTTATTTTTTGTGATGAATTGGCAAAAGAAATTAATGCATTACCAAATTTTGAAAAAATGAAAAATGATGAACCGGAATTATATAATTGGTGCTGGAATTATATATTATGTCCTGCATCTTTTAGATTATCAGGTCCATTTTCTAATCCAAAGCAAGCAAAAGATACAATAAAACATTATCATGAAGTTTCAAATAAATTTTTAAAAAAAAAATAAAATTTAATCACTTTATATCAAAAAATAATAAAAAAAAACATTAATTTTAAACAATCACTTGTGTATGTTTATAAATAAATTCAAATAAACATTATAGGATCATAAATATCAAATAAAATTAGTATTTTTAATTATGTCTTATTTAAAATAAAATAATCAAAATAAAATATTTTAAAAAAAAAATAATGTATGTATTTAAAGGCACATTCAAAAATTATTTTAATTATTATTATTTATTTTAATTTTATTATTATTATTATTGTTGTGTTATACAAAAGTGTAAAAGATGAAAATATTATTTATTTTTTAGCTTTAAGCTTATTTGTTTTAAATTGTTTTGGGGAACTTGATTATAATCGACCAACAGGATTGTATTTATTTATTAAAGAACCATGCGACGTAGAGGTGAACAATCAAAACCATATTATAAATACACCAATATTTAAATATCCAATTATTATTTTATTATTATTATCGTTATTATTATTATAAAAATAGGTATAGAATTTAGTAATGATTTAATCACTTATACATTTAAAAGTGGTGATAATTATTATTCAAGTTTGTACTTCAAGTCAATTGATTTCCACTTAAATTTTACACTTGAACAAAAAGTAAACTATGTAGAACGTTGATCACAATTTATATACAACACTGTTTCTAAAAATTTAACTCAAATTCCTAATGTTTGTTTGAGAAATTTAGAAGAGTTTGATTATACCTGTGAATTTGTTTTAATCACAACTGACTACCCAATACCAATGATGTAAATACATTCGCACCATCAACTAAAGGTGGATTATATTATCTTCAAGGTATTTATCTTTTGTTTGGAAAAGAAATTATTGATGATTTCTATAAGTTAGAAAGTGGTAAACGTGTACCAATTACTGTAAAATCAGATGTAACCAATATCAAAATCAATTATCCATGTGGTTGTCGTGTAAGTCCATTCATATGGCCAGGTATCGGCAAAAACTATACATTTAATCATTCAAAACCAATTATTAATAATGTTATACCAATCATTAAAAGATGATTCAAGTAATAGTAATTTTTTAAATATTACAGGAAACATCTTTTGCACCAATACTCATATAAATAATATAGTAATAACATAGAACAAATAATAAAATCAATTGACCATGAATCAATTATAGTAAATATTACAGACACATCAATTTTCCAACAAATATCAACATTTAAAGTTAAAATTTATAATATTGAATCAAATCTATTCTCTCTCAACCCAATATCAATGATAACAAACTATCATTTCCATTGTTATCAGAATATCAATCAGGTTAATTATCAATTTGTGGAATTTTTGTTTCAAATGTTATCATACCACCAAGAATCGATAAACCAATTGAATCATTAATAACATACAACTCATATGGTGGAAGTATAACTATTGATGGGCAGAACTTTAATAATGAATCAATTAAAAATACATTCTTTGAATGTAAAAACAAATATGTTTAAGATAAAATCAGTTGTTTATACTCCTCACAATTAACAGCTATTTGTAATTTCGCTATCAAAGGACCAAATGATGTATTGTGTGAATTTATATTTGATGGTAAACCTAATAATCGTTCAATTCATACCTCATACAATATTGAATGTAACTAATCAAATAAATTCAAAAGATGGTGGTGCAATATCTATTATTGGTACTGAATTTTATGAAAGAATTGATCAAATTACAATTGGTAATCGACCATGTTTTCAACCATTATTCCATGATGATAAAACAATATTGTACATTAATTGGTTATACATCAGATGAAAAAGATGAAGAATCATTCCTTCCATTGGTATGTTAATGTTACTATCGGTGGTAATAGTAAAGGTACCTATCTATCAATTTATTTAGATCCTCAATCAACAAGTGACGAAGGTGGTAATGGTATTGGTTTTTATATTGGTCATTTTAAATGGATGATTGTGGTGATTGTAGTTGGTTTAGCAATAGCTGGTTGGACAATTTATAGAGTTAGAACTGAAATATTATGGTGTCAAGAGAAAGCCCATCAAGAAGAATTGAATAAAGAATTTGATGACGGTCTTGCAAAACAAAAAAAAATGGTGAAAGATTATAATAAAAGAAGAGCACATCTTGATGAAACTGATCCATTACCACCACCACCAAAACAAATCAATATATATGAAACATAATATTTCATACCATATAAACCACCACCACCACCTTTACCAGGTCAAGAAGCAGATCCAAATTTACAAATACCTGAAAATGGAAACAGTTATGTTAAACCTACAACCAACTCATCATATCCTAAACACTTACCATCTGCTTTATCAAACAATGCAACAGATATTGAAATGTATACATTTTCTACCCACAAATCAAATATTATCAGAGTTTATTGTCAACAATCCACCAACATCAATATACTCCAACACTTTCCAATCATAATGACAATAGTGATACTAATGCTCCACCATTAGATACTTGAATCGATATTCAACTACCTGAAAATGAACCACCACATGAAATATCTATCGAAATTCTGTCACCATCATCACACCAAACAGAAGTTTAAATAAATACATCAAAAAAATTTTAAATATTTCATTAGGTATCTATGTTTTTTTTGTTTTTATTGCTTTTAATTAATTTTTTTTCGGTTTGTGTTTTTTTTTTTTAATTTTTTTTTAAGGTGAGTTTAGAATAATATTAATACCATTATTTGTGATATTAACTCAAATTCTCTTAAAAACAATATGGATTAAGTGGATGCAAATAAAATGTAAATAGTTATGGTGATTATTTTTATTCAACACACCGTTTTAAAAAAAAAAAAAAAAATTAAAAAAAATTTTTTTTTTCAAAAAGTAAGAAAGTCGCTCATGATTTTTTCTTACAAACAAAGATCAACAACGGACTTATTTTTGTGTGGTAATGAAAATCCTGGTGAATTTAAAAAAAAATTGTTGTTTTTTATTTTATTCTTTTAAATTTCATTTTATTCTTTTTATTTTTGTTTTGCACTTTTTCAACATTTTATATATTATTTATTAAATAAAGATGAGATTAATTTTAGTTTTATTAGTTTTATTATTTACTTTTTCTTTTGTTTATGCAGGTGATGTAACAACTTCTTGTAAACAATTATGTGCTGATAAAAAAGTAAATAAAAAAAAAAATTAAAAAAAAAAAATAATAATTAATAATGTAAATAAATAATTATTTTTTAGACTTGTTGTTCAGCACCATTAAATAATGAATTTTATTTAAAATCAACATTGGAATGTAGTAGTTGTGAAAATCAAAAATATTTTGCAGAATCTGAAAATTTTGGAATTGGAAGTACAATTACAATTTGTAGTTTAAATAAAGATGAATATGAAGTTCAAAAAGGTAAATCTGATGGTAGATATTCAGATGTATCATCAGCAGTATCATCACTTACATCATCTGTATCATCAGCAGTATCATCATTGGCATCATCAATTATTGGAGGATCAGGTGGATTCGATAATAGTTATACTGGTGATGATTCTGGTGCCGCTATTAAATTTAATAAAAATTATAAAGGTGGTGAAGGTAAATTAAATAAACAAGATCGTGAAAATAATTATATCATTAAAAAACAACACACTTCACATGCTGCTACACTTGCACTCGAAGCAGTTGCAAATTCAGTTGCTTCTGCAATGGCATCAACCATTGATTCATCTGCTAATCCAACTTTTGTAAAGGGTGAAAGTTTATTTGAAAATAAATATAAAGGTGGTGAAGGTAAATTTATTAACCAAAAAGTTAGTAAAATTACAAATTTATCTATCCAACCAAAAAAAATTATTGGTAAATGTATTAAAGTATCAACTGTTGGTCTGTATGTATTTTAATATTAAAATTGTTGTACCATTCGTTATATATATATGTATATTTATGTCCAACATACTGTACGATAATATTTCATTAACATCAATTAAAATTTCATTTATTCATAGCGGATCAAATGAACAAAAACTTGATAAACCAATTATTAATGTATCAAAACAAGTTTGTAAAGATTTATTGGGTGAATCATGTGAATCAACAGATCAACACAAAATCATTTCAGTTGTTCAATCTACGAAAAATGATGGTTTTTCAAATGAAGATGCATTTGAAGTCGATAGAGAAGAATATAATCTCATTATTAAACATGGTCAAATCTTAAGAAATCAATGTGGATTAAAAGGAAAATGCCAATTTAATAGAACATAAGCAGGCAGTGTTGTATTACTACTATCCTATTTTGAATAAATTTAATAATAATTCCAAAATCATAAACATAAAAAAAAAAAATATAAACTCGTATAAAATAAAAGTTTGATTTTTATTTAAATATTTACAAAATTAAAGATGTATTTTAATCAATATTTTAAATGTTTAATTAGATTATCAGTAGCGGTTCTAGTATTTATATCAAACCACACAGAATTATGATATTTTAGAAAATGATTAATAAGATGATTATTATTATTTTTAATATTGGTCGTAATTGATCGATTTGTAATTTTAAAATTATAACTTGGATAATATGATAATATTAATTCACATAATTTAATATCACCTTTACAAAATGCTGATAAAAATATATTATCTCCCAATTCATTATAATTACAACTATCTGATGTCAATGATTTATGATTGTGGCGGTGTTGTTGTTGTTGATTGAAAAAATTTTGAAATAATTGTTGATATTCATCTTTTTTAAAAATTTTGTATAATATATTTGATTGGTTAATTTTAATATTATCATAATAGGTTGTATTATTGATAACTCCATGAATTGAATCTGTATCAAATTTTGATTTTATAATTTCAAATGATTCGTTTAATATATTCATTTTGATTTCAGTTGATGTTTTTGGTGATATAAATTGTTGGTAATTATCTTTATATTCTTCAAACTGGAATATATATTCTAATAAATGTAAAAATTTGAATTTAAATAATTTATCATCTTTATTTGTTGCTATAGATTCGAAATTACATGGGAATTGAACAAATTTGAAATAATTTTCAATAATAAAACATGATGAATGTGTTGTTAATGTTTGTGGTTCATCAATATCTTTTGATATTTGTTTGGAGGTTCTTTTTGGTAAATTTATTAATTTTATATCAAAATTATCAAATATTAATTTTACAATTTCAAATCTACCAAAACTTATTGATTGAGAAAGCAATTGATTTTGAAATGATGTTTGATAATAACAGAATAAAATTACTTTTTTAATTTCATTTACATTCATTATCTTGCATATATACCTAATAACTTTTTCATTGAATGTAAATGTATGTGCAATGAGTTCTTTTGGTTGAAATCTAAAGTTTTTAAAGTTTTTAATTAATTTTGAAGGAATAACTGGTGGTTCAAAGCTTTCATCACTGTCACTAGAATCGAATAAATTATTACTACTATTTGGTAATAAAGTAGTTGATGGTGAATCATATAATATTGAGGTAAGTGGAAATGAATTTGTAGTGTGGTTGTTAATTGAATTTTCAAAATCTAATTTGGTTTTTATGTATTGTAATTTTTTGAAAAATAAATCAACTCTTCTAATTATTAGATAATATTCCAATTCTATATTTAATTGATTATTTAATTTGAGTACTCGAATATTTTTATCACTAATGGAATCAATTAAAGGAGATAATTGACTAACCAACATCTCTAATACTGTATCAAATGGTAAACTATTGACCGATTCCAATGTAAAATCTGGTGGTTCTAAATAATCTTCCAATTTAGTTTCTCCAAACAGGGTATCTCCACATATATAATCATTACATTGTCTATCTTTAAATAATATTTGTACAAATTGAGGACTTAATATATAGAAAGTAAATTTGATATCCTTGACATGTAAATACCAAAAAGAATGATAAAAATCGTGCTTTACCAAAATTGAATTATCTTGAATTAATTGATAAACTTGAGTAACCTCTTTTATTGTTACTCCTTTTGTTTGAATTAGTTTTTCATAAAACCAATTAACTATAAGTGAAATTGGATCGGTATTTGAAGTAGTATTTGTTGTTGGTTTGAATTTTGTAATTATTTTTTTGATAAATTTAATTATTTTATTTTTTGTTGAGCTACCACCTTTGGTTTCAGCTATTTGATTTAGAATTGGTTTATATTCATTATTAATTTCTATTACTCTAAATAAACATCTTGGGGGTTGTTGATCTAGATGATTTAATAAATAAAATTCAAGTTGAGGACCAATAATTTCAGGTTTTAAAATATTACTATTAAATAATAAAAGTTCTATTAAATTGAAATCCATATTTTTCATTACTCTAAATAAGTTTGGAATATCATTAAAATTTTTAAAATTTAAAAATTTTAAATCATTATTTATAGTTGAAACACTTGATACCTTTTTTAAAAGTGAAAGAAAATTATCTGAACAATTTGAATAAAATTTTTTAAAACCACTTTCATTATAATAATTTATTAATTTAATAGATTGGTCAATAGATAATAGTTGATGATATTTTTCTGATAATGTAATTCTATATTTAGTACCAATACCTAATGATTCTATATAATTTATTGTATCGAAATCACATTTTTTAATTGCTTCATACCATATGTATTTATAAATATGTTGTATATTATCATTGTTGATGTAATTGTTGTTGTTGTTGTTGTTGATATTGTGATTATTTTCGGTATATATATGTAATAATAAATTTCTTTTTCTTGCATAATCTGCCAACTCCAATGTTCCAATTACTAATCTATTAAAATAATAATGAATAAATGCTAGTATTGATTTATTATTACAATTTAAAATCCAATCTATTGTTTCTGTGTCTCTGATAACTATTGGACCTTGATTTATTATTTTAAAAACAATATCAAATAATAAATTATTCCATACCAATGATCCATTAACACAATCTTTGTAAATTTCTAATTTTTCTTTAAAATTAAAAACATGAACCATTTTGAAAAGATTTTGAAATTTTAATTTATCTTTTGCAAATATATCAACAATTCTAAAAAATTGTTGATATTTTATTTGATTTTCATTTTTATCACAAACATTTTCATCTTTTTCATATGTATGACATTCATTTATAGTTTCTTTATATTTTTTAATAAAACATTTATAAAATTCAAAATATATATTATGATAATCTTGTTTTAATTTTAAAATTGCTAATGATTGTAATTGTTTTAGTGATAAATTTGAATAATCTTCTTTTTTAATAATAGTTTTATTATCTTTTTTGATTGAGTTTAAAATTTGATACACTAAAAAAGTTTCATCAAATGATAAATCTATAAAATTCAAATTTTGAAAACGAGGAATTAAACTTTTTAAAATAACCAAAACATCAATTGATTTAGTTACAACCAAGTTATTAATTATTAAAGTTGATAATTGTTCATTTATAGGTAGTTGTTTATCTTTTTCTATTATTATTGTTGTTGTTGTTGTTGTTGTTGTTGTTGCTCCTGTTAATATAAAGTTTGATAAAATAAATCTTATCATTTCAAATTTATGATTATTATTATTGGATGCTAATTCAAGTGATTTATTAATTATGTTATTATTATTATTATTATCATTATTACTAGTAATTATTTTTAATATCTCTTCTACTATTATTGGATATGAATTTTGAATTGCCAACTTTAAAGTTGATGGGTATATTGGTATTGAATATGGTTCATTTGCTAATATTCTTAATACACCAATACTATTGCATTTAATAGCTTCTAATGTTAAATCTATAATTTCGAATTCATTTATTCTTTTTTTTAAAATCTTTATTAATATTTCATTTAATGCTTCGTTATTATTATTATTATTATTATTGTTTTTGTTGTTGTTGTTGTTTTT
>JACAFZ010032030.1:0-10248 GCA_015252675.1 Dictyostelium gargantuum | reverse complement strand
GAAGAAATTGAAAAAAATAAAGAAAAGTTGATAAATGTTTATAAAAATTTACAATGTTCATTGGATAGTGTAGAGAAATTAGAAAATAGCCAATCAACAGCAGCAATAACAGAGTTTGAACAACAAAAAGAAAAGATGGGTAGTGTAACAACAGTTGAATTAGATACTACTGGAACCATTGGTAATGTGGATGACGGCGTTAGTTTAAATAGTGAGTCAACACCATATGACCAAGAGGAAGAGCAAGATACTATTAGTGATATTAAACAACCATTATTCTCAATGACACTTCAACAAAATCCATTAAATTCCGATTCAGATTATTCAATTTTTATTGAAACTTTACCATTGGAAGTAGTTTATAATAAATCAATGATGGATGCTATTTTAGAATTCTTTGGAAATGCACCATCGGATACATTAAAGGATATTGAAGAGGCAGCACGTAATCAAATTAAAATTTTTAAAGATAAAACTACACTTCGTATTCAATATGAATTACAAAATCATAAATCAATCGATTTGGATATTAATATCAATGCGCCACATGTTTTAATACCCGAAAGTTTTACTCAAATCTCATCACCAATTCTAGTTTTAGATTTAGGTTCATTCTCTCTACAAAGTGTTGTAACTCATAAAGATGATACATTATCCGAGGAAATTGAAATTTCATCAATTTTAAAAAATGATTTACCAATTTTTCAACAATATCAACAACAACAACAACAACAACAACAACAACAACAACAACAACAACAACAACAACAACAACAACCACAAGATTCAGATGAAAATAGTAATGGTAATAGTGGAAATAATAGTAGTGGTTTAAAATCACCAAATATTAATAGTAATACCAACAGCGAAAATAGTATATCATATGACGAAGAGAATGTTACAAAATATTTATATGATCTTTTTGAATTAAAATTAAATAATATTCAATTTTATATTGCATCACAGGGTGAATATTTTCAATTGGTTGAAAAGTTTAATATTAATTTCAAAATCTATAAATGTATAATCAAATCTCAAACATTACTTAGTAAATTAAAATTATTTGGTGATTTACCTTCATTAAATATGTCATTATCACAAAGATCAATTGAAATTTTAACAAAAATAGTTGGTACACTACAAAATGATCCACCTGATATTACCACTCATTTAATGTCACAAAATGATGATGAAATTGATAATAGTGGTAGTGGCAATATTAGTGGTATTGGAAGTAAAGTTGAAGTTGAAACTATAGTTCATAGTCAAGATATTGATCCAAATGATTATTATTATTCAAATGAACATAATCATAAATATTATGATGAAAATGTAAATAATAATACAACAACAACAACAACAACAACAACAACAACAACAACAACAACAACAACAACAACAACAACAACAGTACCAGAAACAACAGAAACAACACCACCAACAACATCATCATTTTTAGTTGAATCAATGGAGTTAGAAAATACAAGAGATCAATTACCAATTTTAATGATTTATAATACAATTTTAGAAGTTTCATTTTCAATACCAACAGTTTCACTTCAAGTTGCTGAAGATGATAAACCATTCATCAGATTGATATTATCAGATATAAGTGCACAAGCATTAAAAAGAACATTTGATACATCAATTCATTTATCACTAAAGAAATTATCAATTGAGGATTTATATCAAGATTTTAAAAATGAAGATTTTAAATATTTGGCAAACTCTTCAAACTTTCAAACAACAACACAACCATCAACAAAAACAACCTCATCTACAACTAATCAACAAAATATTAAAATAAATAGTAATAATACTAGTGATAATGATGATGGTGATGATAACGATAATAATGATCATTTAATTAATATTTCAATTTCATCTATTCAAAGAAATTCACCTCAATACACTGGTATCTCTCAAGAAATTGATGTTTCATTCAATTCATTGTTTGTAAATATCAATAAAAAATTGGTAACTAAAATCATTAATCTAGTTGAATCAATTGAAAAGACTATAGTTGAATCAGTTATAAAGAGAAGAGAAAAGAGAAAACAATTACAACAAGAGCAAAATTTAAAAGATACTGGTACCAATGATCTAGAAGAAAAAGAAAAATCAAACAGTGAATCTCAACCTCAATCACAACAACAAAAACCACAAACTTTTAAAAATAATTTAAATAGAGGATTTGAAAGATCAGCATTTAAAGTTGATAAAAATAATTCAATGGTAGTAATTACAACCAAAATGAAATCGTTAATAATTCATTTAAATGAAGATGATCAATCATTTTTCGCATTTACAGTTTGTGATTTATCAATTAATTTTGATTTGGATTTAGAGTCATCAATGATGAGATTTAAATTGGGTAATCTAATGATTAATGATATTTCAAAAGAAGCTTCAAAAGATTTAAATCCATTGTTTGGTACTGATGGTGAACATATTGTTGAGTTTTATGTTTTCTCTTTAAAAAATGTTAAACTTCCTTCAATTGTTACAACTACAAATACCGCTAAACTAATAATTGACGAGGATAAAGAAGAAATTTCATCAAACTTTTTTAGTAAATCATCATTAAAACAAGATCACAATGATAATGGCAGTGCATCACCACAAACACCACCACTACCAACTTCATCAACTACAACAGATAATGAAATTAATGAAGAAATTTATGATACAAAGATTGGTGTTAGAATGAGTTCAGTTAAATTAATTGTAGTTAGATCATTAATTGATAAATTAATTGATTATTTTGAAGATTTTGCACCAAACCAAATTGATCAAATCATTGCAGATAGTGCAAAAGGTGCAGTTGAAATTATGTCAACCAGGCGTATTAATCAACAAAAACGTATATTGTTTGAAGTGGATGTAAATACACCACGTATTATATTTCCAAAGAATCATTATTCTCCCTATGTAATAATTGCAGATTTAGGTCATATTTCAGTATTTAACAAATACAAAACTCATCACAAATTATTTGAATTACCATCGGAGCAAGTTTTCGTTTATGCTTCTTCAATTAATTTTCATGCTTGTAAATTTGAAAATGGTAAAGTTTTAGAAAATACAATCGAACCAATTTCAAACAAGGTTAATGTTCATGTTAATATAGAATCATTTTTAAATCCATCATCAATATTACTATCAACCGAACAACAACAACTCGATGAACCTAGACAAAAAGTTGATGGTGAAGTATCACCTATTAATTTAAAAATTTCAGATCAACAATATACTTTAATCATTGCAATTATCAAATCATTAATTGAACCAACAATTAAACAAAAGAAAAGAAAGAAAAGAAATCATAGAAAAATTGAAAGTCAATTAAATTTAGATAATCTTTATCAAAATTTTTTAAATGTTGCAAATTCGAACAAAGAACATTATTTTCAAGGTGATATCAATGTTGATAATATTGATGATGGATATTTAAATCCAATTGGATTACCTTTACCTCAAACT
Source organism: Dictyostelium gargantuum (assembly GCA_015252675.1). NCBI lineage: Eukaryota > Evosea > Eumycetozoa > Dictyosteliales > Dictyosteliaceae > Dictyostelium > Dictyostelium gargantuum. The sequence goes on along the minus strand of JACAFZ010032030.1, from coordinate 6,765 downwards.
ACATCATCATCATCAACAACAACAACCAACAAACAGGGCGAACAATTAATTACAACAACCACCACATTGGATAATATTAAAGATCAAATTTCATTTCATTTACCTCATATTTCTTTAGAATTTTTTAGAAAGAATAAAGAATCTGTAGTATCATTCGAGGTTGTAGAATTTGAATGTTCTCTTATAGAGTATGAAAATGGTCATGAATATTCAAATTTTTCATTTGGTTCAATAGATTTAACAGACACTAGAAAATCTACTGTAAATCATTTTCGTCATATTATTCAACATGATCATTCACCAACAAGTACTAGTAGTAATAATACACCAACAAAAACAACAACATCTTCATCTTCATCGCCATCATCTTCATCTTCAACAAAAACAATTTTAAAAAAAGAATTACAAGTTTATGTTTTTGAAAAAAGAAGTGGTGATACTCAAATTAAAATTTTATTAGATCATTTTAAAGGTGTAATTGTACCGGAATCATTAATATCAATGATTGATTTTATTATGCCAGGTATTAAAGCATTATCATCTTTATCAGAGATATCACCAGTTTCATCACCAGTTTTAAATACCAATGCAATGAAAAACAATCCACATTTATTTGGTCGTGATCCAATGAAATCACCAGTTAAAGCAATGTTGGAAGAAAAGAATAAAAAGAAAATGGGATCAACAACTGTAATTCATATAGATACTTCAAATGTCGAAATTCAATTCGTTGATAATCCAGCATCGTGTGAATCTAGATTATTGATTGGTAAAGGTTCAGTTTTGGGTAAAATTAATATTCAAAATAGTGATCCACTCACCTATAAAGATTTCCAATTTTGTATTGAAAAATTTGAACTATTCAAATGTAGAGCCGATAATCTTTATCAGACTATTGAATCCATTATTGATCCATTATCAATCACTACAAATATAACAATGGTTGAAGGTAAAGATTATCTACCAATCGATATTCTAATAGCAGTAGATTCAATGCATGTTTCAATATCATTTCAAGATTTATTATTATTTTTATCAATCTATAAAAACATTGATTTATTAATTGATAATTTAGTTCAACAACAATTAAAACATCAACAAAATAATATTAATTTACAACAACAACAACAACAACAACAACAACAACAACAACAACAACAACAACAACAACAACAAAATCAAATTGTTAGAATTAATTTTCAATCACCATCAATTGAATTAACAGTTATTAATGATCATGGTAATAAATATTGTGGTGTTGTTGATGTAAAAGCAAGTGATATCTCTATTGAATTTTCACAAAATAGAATTTTGATTGCAATGTTTTTAGTTGCAAATTATTTTAATATTTCGAAATCAGTTTGGGAACCATTGATTGAAGATTGGGGTTTTAAAATTGGTATTGAACAACAACAACAACAACAGTTGGGTAGTAATAGTAATGGTACGAGTAGTAATGAAAAAGAAGAAAAACAAAATATTGTATTATCTTCAAATCAAAAATTAAATTTAAATATTACAAAATCATTATTTGATACAATTACTGCAACTTATCCATTAATTCAAAGTGCAATTGATATTTCAAAATCACCAAATTACAATAATAATAGCAATAACAATAACAATATTTTATTATATCAACATTACAAATCTCAAAATTATCATCCATTCCTTTTAAAGAATCAAACTGGTATTGAAATTAATTATCATATAAATTTAATTTATGGTAGTACAATTGATCATTATTCAAATATGTTTTCAAAAACAAATACTACAACTACAACATCAACTACACCAACACCACCATCTAAAACTAATATATTAGAAGATGGTGGTGAAATTTATTTAGATTTAAAGAAAACACTCTATTCTTCAATGTCAAACGAAAAAGATAAATTTAGATCTATAAATAATGCACAAAAGTATAGAGATATTACATCAATTTCATTATTTAGAATTAACATAATGGTTGAAGGTTTTGAAACAATTTCAAATTTACCAATTCATAAAACTGGTATTTATATTTGTAATTTAATTCCAATTGCAAATGTTAATGGTGGTAGTAGTAAATCATCAAGCAATAATAAACCACCAATACCAACACAACAATTAGTATTTGAAATTAAAGTAACGGATTCAACCAAAGTATTAATTGTTAGATCAAATGTATTGATTGTAAATGAAACAGATCATATTTTAGAATATTTGGATAGACCACCACATTCTCATAAAGGTAATCCATTAATTTTAGAGCCAAAACAATCAAAACCATTAAAAATTTGTAGTATTGGTAATAATATGATATTTAGTTTTAGACCCAAAGATGATGGTGTTTATCAACAACCACAACATATTCAACAAAGACGTTGGACTCCTCCATTGGATTGTTGTAATGGTTTATTACATCCTGGTACTTTAATGTTTGATTGTCCTCCAAATAGATTCTATTGTTTACAAATTGATCAACATCTTTCAAACTTCCATTATGAAGAACAACAATTAAATCCATTGGCAAATTCAACTTCAACAATACCACAACATCAACCATCGTATCATCATATTAACAATAAACAATATTATGATAGTAATGGTAATAGTAATGGTAATGGTAATAGCAATTCATATTCACCAATACAACAATCAACTCCATCTTCACCAATATCATCAAACTCATCTTCGCCACCATTAGAAAATGAAACCAATATCAATAGAATCATTCAAAGGGCAAATCATATAATTAAAATTGTACCACCTTTAATTATTAATAACCAATTTATTACACCCATTGATGTCGTACTTTATGATCAAGAATCAAATAATATAGTTGGTAAAGAAAAGATTGAACAATGCAAAAGTAAAGGTATATTTTGTGCCAATACTGAAAAATTGATAATGATTAAAGTTCATATGGAAGGTTTTGGTTGGAGTGAATTTATTCAAATTAATCAATCCTCTCAAAACTATATAAACAAACAACCTAGAAAAATTAATTCAACAACCACTCCAAATCAATCATTTTATATCAACATTTTTCATAATGAATTATTTGGCTCAATTCATATTTGTTTATATCCAACTTTCTCAATTACAAATGAAATTGGTTTATCACTGGATTTTAAATTAAATAATGGTACAACAAATTCAACCAACAATAATAATGAAAATCATTCAGCAATAGTATCATCGGTATTACCATTATCATTTTCAAGTAAACATTTTACAACATTTAAATCAAATAATAGTAGTAGTAGTAAAGCATCGGGATTAATTGAACAATCACAGCAACAACTACAACAACAATTATCATCAATAAATTATAAAAAAGATCCAAGAACATGGTATGATAAAGTTGGTAATAATATTCCATTGGTATCAATGTTTTCACCAATTCAATCAAATTATAATAATAATATACCACATTTAGAATTAAAAGTTGATGGTAATTCAAATTGGTCATCACCAATTCCAATTCAAGTTGGTAAACAAGAACTAATTACAATTATTAAAGAACAACCTTCTATAACGGTTGGTACATCATCGACGGGTATTAAAAAACTATCATTACAATATTTAGTATCAACTCTAATTTCAAACGAATCATTAACAAAGAATATCACTGTAGATCCACAATTTATTTTGGTTAATAATTTAGCACAACGTTTATATTATTGTCAAAAAGATTCAAATCTATATGAAAATTATTATTTGGATCCAAATGAAACTATACCATTTCATTTTATGGATGAATTATTGTCAAAAAAGATTACATTTAGACTATCACAAAATAATGATTGGTCAGGTTCATTTAATATAAACAAAACCATATCATTTAATATAAAATTAGATAAACCAAATATTAATAATAATAATAATAATAATAACCACAAGTCTAATAATAATGATGATACTTCATCTGATAGCGATAGTGATGATGATAGCAGTAGCAGCAGTAGCAGTAGCAGTAGCAGAAGCAGTAGAAATAGTAGTAGTTACGATGATCGTACAGAATTAACAGCTTCATCATCATCAACTTTATCATCATCAACTTTATCATCATCAACATTATCATCATCATCAAGTCTACTCAAAAATAACAAAAACAACAACAAAAACAAAAACAACAACAACACTAAGGATGATGAAGATGATGATTTTTATTTACCAATGATTCAAATATTACAAGAAAAAGGAATTTATTTTGTAGTGGTAAATCCAGAAACTAAAGATTTTCCACCTTATAGAATTGAAAACTTTATATCAGTACCAATTTCAATTTATCAAGTAGACACAAATGAACAACCAATTGTAATATTTTCAGGTCAATCTAAAAAATATGTTTGGTCAAATCCAATGGGAACTAAAAGATTGGGTATTACAATTCCAAACACAAATTATAAAAAGAATGTTTCATTAGATAAACTTCAATATCATCAACCTTATCAAGTTAAACATTCAAATTTAAAAAATTTAAATATTAGTTTAGAAATTTTAGCAAATGGACCAACAAATATTTTAAGATTAATCGATTTAAATGATCAAAATTCAAATAGTAAAGCTTTAAAAATTAAATCAACAACTATATCATCATCATCATCATCGTTAAACAATAATCAATTATCAAATTTAAATTTTGAAATTTGTATTGGTGCAATAAGTGTTTCATTGGTTGATAATCATCCAAAAGAATTAATGTATATTACATTAAAAGGTTTACATTTAAGATTTAAACAATATGGTACCGAACAAAATATTAATTTATCAATTCATTCTTTTAAAGTTGATAATCAACTTTATCATACACCATATCCAGTAATGATCCAATCCTATAATGCCGATAATACAAAACCATCTAAACATTCTTTTAACGTTTCATGTATTAGATCTAGCCAGTATCAACCAAAAGAATTACATCAAGTCGGTATTGAATATATCAAACAATTAAAATTAGATATTGAACCATTTGATGTTGAAATTGACGAAACAATTTTATTTCATATTTATGCTTTTATTAAATCTATTAAATTACCAGATGTACAAACACAACAACAACAGCAACAACAAACTACCACTAGTAATGATCAACAAACTTCACCAGTAGCAAAAGATAAATCAACATCAACAACAACAGCAACAACAACAACAAAAACAAAAACAAAAACAAAAATTGTAAAATGGTTACCATATTCAAATATACCAATACCACTTTCAATTGATTCAAAAAGATTATATATTGAATTATTATATTTACCATTGGTTAATATTACAATTAGTTATTGTTTATCACCACATTCACGTCCAATGATTGGTCCATGGGCGTCTGCTTTAAGTGCATTTGCAAATATTGATAAAGCAAATTTACATTTAGATAGTTGGGAATTGAAACATCAATTTGTAACTGCAGAAGGATTGGCATTGTCATTGTTTTCTCATTACAAATGGGAGGTATCAAAGATATTGTTGTATTCTGATATGTTGGGTGCACCATTATCATTGGCTAAAAATATAACTCAGGGTATCAATGATTTTATCAATGAAAGTAAAGCAGGTTTAAACAATCCAGAAGATTTTGGTAAAGGTTTGGTAAAGGGTACTAAAAGTTTGGTTACCAATAGTCTATATGGTATTTTCAACTCTGCCAGTAGATTAACCAATACAATTGGTGGGGTGATTGCGCCATTTTCAATGGACGAAAACTATCTCTCTCAAAGAGACAGATACTCTCGTCACAACCAACAACCAAAACATGTATTTGATGGCTTCTCTAGTGGCATCGGTAAATTTTCACAGGGTTTAGCTCATGGTTTATCGGGATTAGTAGACCAACCTGTTAAAGAATTTCAAGATCAAGGATTTTCAGGTTTGGTTAAAGGTTTCGGTAAAGGTATATTGGGAACATTGGTTAAACCAACAGTAGGTGCAATCGATATGATCAATTCAGCATCTCAAGGCATTAGAAACTCTTACTTGGATCCATCATCATTTAAATCTAGATCAAGACCACCTCGTTTCATTGGTCCAGATGGTGTTGTAAAACCATTTTCATTTGAAAAATCTTTTTGGCAACAAGTTATCAAAACTACAAATACTAAACTATCTCTATTCACAACCTCTAAAGAATATTATATCATTCATTTCAAAGTTTATGATGATAAAAAATTACCAACTTTTATTTTATTATCTACTTTAAATTTTTATTTATTTGATTATAAATTTAATTTAATTTTATTTATTGATTTATGGGGTAATTATATTATTTATTATTATTATTATTATTATTATTATTATTAACCAATTATTATATACTAATCACATTATTATTATTATTTTTTAAACTATGCAACATGTAGATTTACAACTTTCATTAAAAACAAAAGATGATAGATATTTATTAATTCAAGAGATTAGAAAAGATGACTCATCTTCATCACCAAGAAATCCATTTAATCTTTTATTATTAGATGAAAATGGTAAATCAATTTCTTTTACTCTTTTAAATTCAATTCATAATATTATTAGTACAATTAAATTGGACCAAACTTATTTTGTTTCAAATTAATTTTAAATAAATCAGTGCATATGTCCAACTTTATTTTTTTTTTTATTTTTTTTAATTTGGTGGGAAGATCACAATTTAAATTTTTTTTTTTATATTTTTTCAAATTTTTTTTTTTTTTTTTTAAAAAAATTAAAAAAATTTTTTTTTTTTTTTTTTTTTTTTTTTTTTTTTTTTTTTTTTTTATTTTTTAAAAAACAAAATTTTTTTTT
>JACAFZ010032019.1:0-10250 GCA_015252675.1 Dictyostelium gargantuum | reverse complement strand
ATTAAAAAAAAAAAAAAAAAAAATTTAAAAAATATTTTTTTTTTAAAAAAAAAAAAAAATATAAAAAATTAAAAATTAAATTATTTATTATATAATTTTTTTATAAAAAAAAAAAAAAAAATGAAAATAATTTCATTAATTATTTTTATTCTATTTATTAATTGTTTAATATCAGTTAATGGTAGGTGATGGTTGTTTGTAATTGAGGATTAAATTTCAAAATATTTTGGTATTAATAAATTTTTTTTTTTTTTTTTAATAATATTATTATTAGCAAATACTGATACTTTTGGTTCATGTTCATGTGATGATGATTGTAGAGATTCGGATGCTTGTACTAATACAAAATGTGTTAGTGGAAAATGTGTGGTAACTACTATAAGTTGTGATGATAAAAATCCATGTACTGCTGATAGTTGTGTAAATATTTTGGGCTTAACATATACATGTAAAAATATTCAAATAAATGTAGATGATAATAATAAATGTACCGTTGATGAATGTTGTCCAGATACTGGTGTCACTCATACTCCAGTTAAATGTGATGATAATAATAAATGTACCATTGATAGTTGCTCCAATTCAACTGGTTGTGTATTCACAAAGATTAGTGTTGATGATAATAATAAATGTACCGTTGATGAATGCTGTGAAGATACTGGTGTCACTCATACTCCAATCAATTGTGATGATAATAATAAATGTACATCTGATAGTTGTAGTCCATCAAGTGGTTGTGTAAATTCCCCTGTAGATATTGATGATTGTAATGCTTGTACCGTTGATGCTTGTAACCCAAAAACTGGTGTAACCCATACTCCAGTTAATGTTGATGATAATAATAAATGTACTGTAGATAGCTGCTCCAACTCAACTGGTGTAACCCATACTCCAATGGTCTGTGATGATAATAATAAATGTACTTTAGATAGCTGTAACCCATTAACTGGTTGTTGTTTCACTCCAATTGATATTGACGATTGCAATGCTTGCACCGTTGATTCTTGTTCATCATCAACTGGTGTAACTCATACTCCAATTAATGTTGATGATAATAATAAATGTACCATTGATAGCTGTTCCAACTCAACTGGTGTCACTCATACCCCAATCGTCTGTGATGATAATAATAAATGTACTGTAGATAGCTGTAGTCCTTTAACTGGATGTTGTTTCACTCCAATTGATATTGATGATTGTAATTCATGTACAGTTGATAGTTGTTCACCATCAACTGGTGTCACCCATACTCCAGTAAATGTTGATGATAATAATAAATGTACCATCGACAGTTGTTCCAATTCCACCGGTGTCACTCACACTCCAATTAATTGTGATGATAATAATAAATGTACTGTAGACAGCTGTAATCCAAAAACTGGTTGTGTTAATACACCTGTAGATATTGATGATTGTAATGCATGTACTGTTGACTCTTGTTCACCATCAACTGGTGTTTCTCATACTCCAGTAAACGTTGATGATAATAATAAATGTACCATCGATAGTTGTTCCAACTCAACTGGTGTCACACATACTCCAATGAATTGTGATGATAATAATAAATGTACTGTGGATACCTGTAATCCATTAACTGGATGTTGTTTCACTCCAATTGATATTGATGATTGTAATTCATGTACCATTGACTCTTGTTCACCATCAACTGGTGTTACACATACCCCAATTAATGTTGATGATAATAATAAATGTACCATTGATAGCTGTTCCAACTCAACTGGTGTCACTCATACTCCAATGGTGTGTGATGATAATAATAAATGTACTGTAGATACCTGTAATCCATTAACTGGTTGTTGTTTCACTCCAATTGATATTGATGATTGTAACTCATGTACCGTAGATGCCTGTTCACCATCAACTGGTGTAACCCATACTCCAATTAATGTTGATGATAATAATAAATGTACCATCGATAGCTGTTCCAATTCTACTGGTGTTACCCATACCCCAATCAATTGTGATGATAATAACAAATGTACTTTAGATAGTTGTAGTCCAAAGACTGGTTGTGTAAATACACCTGTAGATGTTGATGATTGTAATTCATGTACCGTAGATGCCTGTTCCCCATCAACTGGTGTCACTCATACCCCAATCAATGTTGATGATAATAATAAATGTACCATCGATAGTTGCTCCAACTCAACTGGTGTTACCCATACTCCAATCGTCTGTGATGATAATAATAAATGTACTGTAGATAGCTGTAGTCCATTAATTGGATGTTGTTTCAATCCAATTGATATTGATGATTGTAATTCATGTACCATAGATGCCTGTTCACCATCAACTGGTGTTACCCATACTCCAATTAATGTTGATGATAATAATAAATGTACCATCGATAGCTGTTCCAACTCAACTGGTGTCACACATACTCCAATTGCATGTGATGATAATAATAAATGTACTGTAGATACCTGTAATCCATTAACTGGATGTTGTTTCACTCCAATTGATATTGATGATTGTAATTCATGTACTGTTGATAGTTGTTCACCATCAACTGGTGTCACCCATACTCCAGTAAATGTTGATGATAATAATAAATGTACCATCGACAGTTGTTCCAATTCCACCGGTGTCACTCACACTCCAATTAATTGTGATGATAATAATAAATGTACTGTAGATAGCTGTAATCCAAAGACTGGTTGTGTAAATATACCAGTAGATGTTGATGATTGTAATTCATGTACCATAGATGCATGTTCACCATCAACCGGTGTCACCCATACTCCAATTAATGTTGATGATAATAATAAATGTACCATCGATAGTTGTTCCAACTCAACTGGTGTAACCCATACTCCAATCGTATGTAATGACAATAATAAATGTACTGTAGATAGTTGTAGTCCATTAACTGGTTGTTGTTTCACTCCAATTGATATTGATGATTGTAACTCATGTACTGTTGATAGTTGTTCACCATTAACCGGTGTAACTCATACCCAAATTAATGTTGATGATAATAATAAATGTACCATCGATAGCTGTTCCAACTCAACTGGTGTTACTCATACACCAATCAATTGTGATGATAATAATAAATGTACCTCTGATAGTTGTTCACCTTTAACTGGCTGTTGCAATACACCAATCAGTTGTGATGATAATAACAAATGCACTTTAGATAGTTGTAATCCAAAGACTGGTTGTGTAAATACACCAGTAGATATTGATGATTGTAATTCATGTACCGTAGACGCCTGCTCTCCATTAACTGGTGTCACTCATACACCAATCAACTGTGATGATAATAATAAATGTACCGTTGATAGTTGTTCCAACTCAACCAAAGGTGGATGTGTAAATACTCTTATCAACATTGATGATAATAATAAATGTACCATCGATAGTTGTAGTCCAAAGACAGGTGTTACTCATACTCCAATCTCCTGTGATGATAAAAACAAATGTACCTCAGATAGTTGTAATCCATTAATAGGTTGTGTTTTTACCCCAATCAATGTCGATGATAATAACAAATGTACCGTTGATGAATGTTGTGAAGATACCGGTGTAACCCATACCCCAATTAAATGTGATGATAAAAACAAATGTACCTATGATAGCTGTTCTAATTCAACAGGTTGTACCTTTACTCCAATCAGTGTCGATGATAATAATAAATGTACAATCGATGATTGTTGCGAAGAATCAGGTGTCACTCATACTCCAATCAATTGTGATGATAATAACAAATGTACATCTGATAGTTGTTCACCAGTAACCGGTTGTGTAAATACACCAATTTCATGTCCAAAACCAAAAGATAAATGTTCAATTGCCAAATGTGATTCAGTTAAAGGATGTGTCAATGTTCCATTAGTTTGTGATGATGGTAATCCATGTACAGAAGATGAATGTTGTGATGGTGTATGTACATTCAAAGCCATTTCATGTCCAAAATCAAAGAACAAATGTTCCATTAGTAAATGTGACCCAATTAAAGGTGGCTGTACAGTAGTACCACTAATTTGTGATGATGGTAACAATTGTACCAAAGATGAATGTTGTGATGATAGCGGTACATGTAGCTTTACACCAATCACTTGTCCAAAATCAAAAGAAAAGTGTACAATTTCAAAATGTGATCCAATTAAAGGTTGTATCAATGTTCCATTATCATGTGATGATGGTAATCCATGTACAGTTGATGAATGTTGTTCAGACAATGGAAAATGTACCAATACACCAATCAATTGTGATGATAAAAATCCAAAAACCTATGATTACTGCTCACCAAAAACTGGTAAATGTGTAAATCAACAAATTGTTGGTTCAACTGGTGGTTTCCTTGGTGGATTAATTGGTGGAGGTAATGGTGGTTGTAAAACTGGAAAATGTGACTAAACATTATTATAATAACTTTTTTCCTTTTCTCATTGACACATTAACATATTAATAATTACAAAAACAAAAAACAATAATATTTAAAATTAAAAAAAAAAAAAACTAAAAAAATACTAAATCAATCATTTTATTCATGTATATATATATATATAATTAAAATTTAAAAAAATAAATTTATAATTCAATTCTCTATTTTTTTTAGAGAAACAAAAAAATTAATAATTAAATATCTTTTTTTTTTTTTTTTAAAATTAGTTTGTTGGAAATAAATAATATTTTTTATTTTTTTATCGGAATAGTTTTAATAATTTACAAAATTTGGACGAGTAAAAATATTTTTTGTTGTAGTATTACTTTTCATTGTTTTTTCATTACAATTTGGAAATATAAATTTATTTTTATTTAAATAAACAGACTGTGAAGAAGATGATGAAGATAAAATTGAAATAATTGATTCTAAATTAAAAAAAAAAAAAAAAAATTAATATTTTTAAAAATATTAAAAATTAACATTAATATTGTTTTATTTTTACTTACTAAATAACATTTTTTTTAAATTTTTTTCAATTGGATAACTAATAGTAGTTTATATTTTTTAAAAATAATAATGATTTTTTTTTTTTTATTTATATCAACCTGTACAATAGATAATATTTAAAATAATAAAAAAAAAAAAAAAAAATAAAAATAAAACAAATATTGGGTGGGGAATTTTATGATGATGATGATGATGATGGATATTGATCATTTAAATCATAACAACATTAGTAAATTGAATGGTGTTGCTAACATTAATTCATGTTACCTATTTAATTTTTAAAATTTCAAAACACACACCCATACTACTTTCTATATTTATCAAAACATAAAAGTAAAAATATCACCATCACCAATATTTTATTTATTTTATTTAATTGAATTTTTTTAAAATTTAAAAAACACACTTGCATATATAAAATAAAATAAAATTAAATATATTTTTTTTTTTTTTTAAATTTTTTAACATAATAAAATAAATAAATAAATAATAATTATTTTATTTTATTTTATATATATATATATATTGTAAGATATATATATATATAAGATTTTGAATGATATTTATAAAAATAATTTCATTGAGGTTATAATATCAGAATAAATTGAGGTTGGAGTTTCTAAATCTCGTAACATTAGAGTATTATATTCAATTAAAAAACCATTAATACCACAAAGAGTTTCTAAAGCATCAGAAGTTAATTTTATAGAACCACGATTAAATTGAGAAGTTTTTGTACAATTTTCAGGGATAGTTGTACCGAAAACTTCTTTATAGATTGCAGAATTTTTAGAGGCCATACTTCTCCAAATATCAAAATAGGTACTATCGATTACGAGATCCTTTATACGATCGGATAAAAGAGGATCCGGGTTTGAAACGAGACCCAAATGATATTCCCAAAGATTACATCTAAGATTATGAGCAAATTTAGCGGCTTTAAAGGGTAAACCATTGACACGACTATCAACCAATTCTCTATCCTCAATGATTGCACAAATTTCACTATCTCTTGAACCATTTAAACTACGGTCGTTTATATTTGCGCTTCCAACAATTGCAATTTTATCGTCTATAATCATCACTTTACTATGTACATAAATTTGTTCGGTGAAAATAATATCGCCGTTGGCATCCCAATTTCTTAGAGAGTTGATGGATAGATATTGATCAATGTCGATCTCTGGAAACTTTTTTAAGAGTTCCGATTTAATACCATTAATAGACTTTTCGGTGTATTTAATAATTAATTGAGTATCGACATCATAAATATCACCCTCACAATGAACTGGAAGTAAAATGATAACTCTAAAAACTTGGTTCAACAGGATTGCTTTCTCTATTCTCTTGTAAATTGCAAATGCCACTTGATTGTTTGGTTGTGTGAATCCGACCGATGATATGAAAAATTGATTTTGAATATATATAAAATGTTGTGATAAATTTATTAAATTTAAATATGCTTTGTAAATTGAATTTTCCAATGCTTGGCCTGCTGACCAACCACAAACTGATCTTACAATTTGAACTTTACATGTACCACGTTGTGGTTGATGGTGATGGTGATGATGATGGTGATGGTGATGATGTTGTTGTGGTGGTGGGGGTTGTTGATTATTATGGTGATGTTGTGGTTGTAATTGTGGTGGCAATATTTCACCAGATGTACCAATTACACTACTAGTGGTACCTGTAATACTGTTGGTTATTGGTTGTTGTGGCATACCATTACTATTTAATAGAATTGGTGGAGGTGGTAGTAAAGGAGTTTCGAGTGAAGATAATAGATATGGATAGTTTTTATAATCTCTATTGGAATCTTTTGCGTGGTTCCAACGTTGAATGAAATTATAGGTTACATCTTTTGCGGCTTTTCCATCCAATGATATTGAAACATCATGCCAAGGCATTCTGGGTTGAGTGTTTCTATCCACCAAACAATCTTTTAAATTATTTACAGGTTTGGCGATACAACTATTAATATAATCTGCACCTGGGAAATTGATCTCCAAATTATCCTTTACAAAGTAATATTCGTTATCATAACGACCAAAGCAAAGATCCAATCCACCAATGAATGCAATACGTTGATCAACACATACAACCTTTTGATGATGTGACCAATACAATGGCAACATATGTGGATGACGAATCACTTTAATATTTCTACGATGCATTTTTTCGAAAAAACTTTTAACACCACGACTACCCAAATCCATTGCTATCATTGTTTCATCCCAAATTAAAATATAAATTTTAACACCTTCACTCGCTTTCTTCATCAATACACTATCCAATCTATATTTATCGGGTGTTTTACTTGCGGCTGTACGATTTAATGAAACATTTGGAGAAATCCACCAACCAGCAATATAGATTTCACTGACGGCATGTTTCAAAGCCTTATAGACTCCCTTGAAATAATGACTACCATTTATGTATGGAACGACATTAATATCCTCTTGTGGTGATGCAAATGAATGATATCTATAGGAACCTTTACTATTCTCACGAATAGCATTAACAAAATTCGAAGCTCTATGCGAACTTAATGAAATAAATGTTTGTTCCGTATCATCATATCTTCTCAACACAAAATCAGTTGCCTCTTTATTACCATCGATTTGTTTACTTAATGAACCTTTAAATAATGATTTTAATTTCATATGATGTTTTGGATGTTCTTTTGGTATAATTTTAACATTTGTTTTAAATAAACAAATAACTTTTGAAGGTTTTGACTAAAGTATATAAATATATAAATACACATGGTAGTGTTGTTTGGTTAGTAAGAGATTGGTAACAGTGATATCTATTAGTAGTAGTAGTAGTAGCACTTTGAACATACAAATAATCTTTTATAACCAATTAAAAAACCAGATCTAACTTCAAACCAACGTAAAGAATATGCTTTGATGATACCCAAATATTTTTCATAATAAAGATAACCAGATGCTTGTTTATATTTAATACTTGATTTTAAATAATCTTCAATTGGTTTAACATAACATAAATAGATTAAATCGAAAAAACCAAAACAACGTGGTATATCTGAATTTGAAACTGATCTTTTAATAAATTCTTTCATTTCCAATGAGGTATCTTTGAAAAAAGGTTGTTCGGATGACATTGATTTTTGATAAAATGAATCTGATCTTAAAAATGATGGTGTCCTTTGAATTGAATTAACTGTGCTCAATCCCTCTCTATATATATTATTTACAACTTCATCAGGTGTACCAATTGAACCTAAACCAAATACATTTAATACTGTTAATGCATCAATACCTTGAATCATTTCTAATAATTCTGTTTTAAATACAACACCTTCTGATTTCTTTCTACATAATTTAAATACAACTATAGTTGATTAATTTGATTGGTTTGATTTGATTGATATATAAGTTAATATATGGTTAAATTTATAAAGAGTCTTATATGAACTAATAAATCTATTATATAATACATACGTTCTGATTTTTCTTTTAATGTACCTCTTGTCATTATTGACATTATTTCAATTAAATGAATTATTGATGGATTTTTATTTGGAGGTAATGAATATCTTTTTCGAATGTATGAAAAAAGATTTTCAGTTAGGTATAGAATGATCATTCTATACTTTAATACCTCTGATGAACTATCTATATAATCGAATTCATCTTCCTTTAAAGTTTTTGCCCCCCATAGATTACTATCTCGAATAATTGAAAATTGTGATCTATAGAGGTTAATTGATTCAATCTTTTCTTGTGATGGTGGTTTCGTATCATCTTCATCATCATATTCATCATAATAATACTCATCATTACTTGGTTTATCTGTATTACTTGCATTACTAATATTACTAATATTACTTGAATTTAATTTATTGGTTGTTGTATTAATACTGCTATTACCAATATTAGTTGTTGCATTACTATTATTATTATTATTACTAGTATTACTATTATTATTGTTGTTATTACTATTTTTACTATTATTTGTATTTGTATGAATTATATGATTTATATCGTTTGGATTATTATAATTATATATTATATTATTTAAATTATTATCATTTCCTGCTTGTAAAAGTTCTTGTTGCTCTATATTTATTATTGTAGTTTTACTATTGATTTCAGTGATTGTTTTTGATGCACCACATTCATTTGAGTCATCTTCATCTAAATTTAATTTTTGAAGATTCATTTCTATATTTGTGTTTGTAGTTGTAGTTGTAGCTGTTGATGTTGTTACTGATGAACCACTGCCGCCACCTATATCTGAAAATGGGTTATCACTATTATTATTACTACTGCTATTATTGTTACTAAATTTTGAATATTTTTGTTGTAGTATTTGTTTTTGCTGATGCTGTTGTTGTTTCTGTTGTTTTTTAAATGAAAGTGAGGAAGATGATGATGAAGATGATGATAATGCTGATAGAGAGTATTTATTATTATTATTATTATTATTATCGTCATCATCCTCTTCATCATATTCATCGTCATCATCATCATCATCATCTATATCGTCATATAAATTTGTAATATCACTTGAATAATTATTATCTATATTATTATCTATACTATTATTTAAACCACTACTATTATTATTTATTACATTGTTATTGCCATTACTATTATTATTTTTAGCAGATGTTGTTGTAGTAGTTGTAGTTGTAACCTTTGGTTTATTTATTGGTGTTGTATTATTACTATGATTAAATGAATAATTTGAACGATGAGAACTATTAAATTCCTTTCTATAAATCATATCCTCATTATAAAATAATGAAGATAACTCTTCAATTCCATTTGGTATGTGTACTAAAAATGATAAAGTTTGATAAATTATACTCTCTGTAAATCCTTCTGTATCTATATTAATTCTATGAAACAAATCATATAATAATTTAATTTCTTCTTTTGAAACTATTATTATTATTATTATTATTATTATTATTATTATTATTATTATTATTATTATTATTATTGTTTATTAGTTATATATCAATGATGTTATAAAAAAATCTATAATACATACAATATGATATATTGTATAAATATTTCTCATCTTCTAATGAATAAGTTTCAACTTCAAATGGTTGAAACTTTGGTAATTGTTTATCTGTTGTTTCAATCACTGGTTTTAATGTCCTTTTCTGTGGTGGCGTGAAAAAATACATTTTAACCTATAAAAAATTGAAACTATAAATATTTATATCTCTTTCTTTCTTTTTTCCTTTTTTTTTTTTTTTTTTTTTTTTTTTAAATTATAATAATTTTTTTTTTTTATTATTTAATTATTTTATTATTTAAAAAATAAATAATTTAAATTGTTTTTT
>JACAFZ010032008.1:0-10254 GCA_015252675.1 Dictyostelium gargantuum | reverse complement strand
AAATTTTTTTTTTTTTTTTTTTAAAAAAAAATTTAAAAAAATTACTTTAATAAAATATTTAATATTAAATAAATAAAAAAAAAATAGAAATGTTTTCATCTTTTAAAAAAATACAAACTATTGGTGTGATTTCAATTAGATCATTTACATCAAATACTGTTAGTAAGTAGATAATAATAATAATAATTAATAATCACTATTTAATTAAAATAAAATGAAAATTATTAATTAAAAAAAAAAAAAAAAATTAAATAAATTAGAAAAAGGTAGATTAGATGGTAAAGTTGCATTAATTACAGGTGCAGCAGATGGTGTCGGTAAAGAATCATCATTATTATTTGCAAAAGAAGGTGCAAAAGTATTATTAGTTGATGTAAATGAAATTAAAGGTAAAGAAGTTGCATCAATGATTAAAGCAAATGGTGGAGAAGCATCATTTTTTAGAGCAGATGTTAGTAAAGCATCAGAGGTAAAGGAAATGATTGATGCCGCTGAAAAAATATTTGGAAAATTAAATATTCTTTTTAACAATGCTGGTATCATGATATCTGAAGATGATGACTCTGTAAACACTACTGAAGAAGTTTGGGATAAAACTATGAATGTAAATTTAAAGGGTGTATTTTTAGGTTGTAAATTTGGAATTCCTGCATTATTAAGAGCTGGTGGTGGTACTGTTATTAATACTGCTAGCTTTGTTGCTTTAATGGGTGCTGCTACCCCCCAAATTGGTAAATACATAGATTCATTTTTTTATTTTTTTATTTTCCATACAATTATTTGTATTAATATATAAATTTACATACAGCATATACTGCAAGCAAAGGTGGTGTATTAGCAATGACAAGAGAATTGGCAATCATTCATGCAAGACAAAATATCAGAGTTAATGCACTTTGTCCAGGTCCATTAAGAACCGAATTATTAGACAAATTCTTAAATACTCCAGAGAAAAGAAATCGTCGTTTAGGTAAATATTTTATTAATTTTCTTTACAAATTTAATATATTAATGATTTTTTTTATTATTATTATTTTTTTTATTATTATTATTTAGTTCATCTTCCAATGGGTAGATTTGGTTTGGCAAATGAAATTGCAAATGGCGCTTTGTTCCTTGCAAGTGATGAAGTAAGTTATATTATTATTATTATTATTATTATTATTATTATTATTATTATTATTATTATTATTATTATTATTTTAAAAATCATATAAATCATGTATTCTAACATCGCTCTATCTACTATTTTTATTTTTTTCCATTCCACCCTGTTTATCCTAGTCTTCATACGTAACAGCTGCAACATTTTTAGTTGATGGTGGTTTAACATCATCATACGTTACACCAATTTAAACAATAATAATAATAATAAAAATAAGAGAATAAACAAAACATATTTTTAAAAAACACCAAAAATTAAAAAAAAAATTTTTTTAAAAATAAAATTTAAAAAAATTTTTTTTAAATTTAATTTTTTAACCAAAAATTTAATTTTTTTTTTTTTTTTTTTTTTAAATTATTTTTCATTTTTATTTTACAAAAGGCCAAATAAAAGCACAATAAAAAAAGTAGATGATATATAGATGAGTAAATATAAAAACTCTAATCTATTAAATGTTCAAGGTGGTAAAACTGGTCCATCCTTATCAAAAGGAGGTTCTGTTTTAGGTATATCAAATCAACAACAATTACCACCCAATTCATTATTTCACTTATTTGCAAATAATATTTCAAATTCAATAAATGCTCCATCTACTTTAATTACCACTTCTACAACTGGAAATGTTACAACATCGACAACACCTACTACTTCTACAACTACTGGTGTATCTTTAATAGCAACAGCAGGAACAACAACTACAGGAGGATCAATACCATCACCAATTTCATCAGTCACTGCAGTATCATCAACTTCTACAGGAGTAGCAACAACAACAGCAACATCATCAGCATTAGCATCATCAGCAACAGGAACAGGAACAGGAACAACAACAACATCATCAATAAATCCATCCACCGCCACTACTAATACAAGTAATATAATCGTAATTGAATCAAATAAAGAAGATGATAAGGAATGTGGTAATATTTTAATGGAAATTAATAAAGGTATTAGAAGTAATAATATAGGTGATCAGGTTGAATCAATTTTATTTTTTAGTCATTTAATAAAGTTTCATCCATCACCACTCATCGTTAATTCAGTTATCACTCGTTTATCCGATATCTTTAGAAACACAAGTAACACAGTTAAATATAGAATTTTAAAAGTATTTCAAGAATGTTCATCCGAAATTCATAAAGTATCAAACATTGAAGAGGTTTTAAAAAGAATACACTCTGTAATTTTATCAAATGATCCAGTTGCACGTTCATTATCATTAAGATTATTAGGTAGTGTGCCTCATTTAATTGCTGATAAACTTTATATTCACCATAGGTAAAGTAATAAATTATTTAAAAATCATACATACCACACAGTTTATTAATATTGTTTATTATTAATAATAATAATAATAATAATAATCATATATTATAGTATAAGAAACTGTATGCAATCACATGATCAAGTTGAATTGGAAGCAACTATATTTATCATGGATAGATTATGTGAAATATCACCATTATTTTCAGATAGTATTATTGAAAAAATTCATACAGTTATTCAAAATGTTGAAACACCACCAATTACAAAACTAAAGTATACTAGATTATTTAGACACATGCATCACAGTCATGCAATTGCAACTCAATCAAAGGAAATGTTGGTTGGCTTATTAGATTTATATCCATCTTCAAATTTTGTAACTGTAATTTTAGATACACTTACAAATCTATCATTAAAACATATACTTTATATTGATGAACATGTATGTATAGTAGTAGAAATAATAATAATAATAATAATAATAATAATAATAATAATGATAAACATTGTAATATTAATAACATACATCATCACACCCATATTAGATTAAATTTTTAAAAAATTATGGATTTTTAGATTCTAGAGTAATTGTTAAAGTTACAACATTAAAATGTTTACAAAGATTAGCAAAGGTATCACCACATTCACAATTTCCAATTTTAGAAATTTTTGATTTATTAAGAGATACACCATTAAAATGTTATAGAGAGATTAAATATAATGCATTATTATTATTATCGATATTATCAACATCTCAATATAATAAAATATTGGAATATTCAACCACAGCAACAAAAAATAATAACAACGATAGTAATAATAATAATAATAATAATGATTTAATTTCATTACTTTATCAATACTCATTAGATTATGATTTAAAGCTATCAGAATTATCAATTCAAACACTTGTAAATATAATTATTGAATCATATAATACTCACAACTATAATGATCAAATTAAAAATCAATTAAATCAAATATTAAATCAAACAATTAATAATATATGTATAATTTTAAAAACTCAATTCACCACCAATAGTAATATCCATGCAGTTTATAAAAATTTTGATAAATCTTCAATACTATTAAAATCAATTATTCAATTAATTAAAAAAGATTCAAAATCATTAAAACCAATTTCAAATACTATAATATCTTTATTAGATGAAATACCATGTATGTAGTATTTTTATAATTTTTCAAAAAATATACACTTTAATTAATTTATACTAATTCATATTATTATTATTATTATTATTATATACCTAGATAATATTTTAAAATCATTATTTCATTGCTTATCAATGTGTATACCAATGAATAAATCAGTTTTAAATCAAAATAGTTTAGATTTAATTTTACAATATTTAAATAAAATAATTGTAATAGAAAATAGCGATCAATTATTAATTAATAGTAATAATCAGCAGCAACAACAACAAAAAGAACTAGAGATATATTCCAACAAATATTCAATACCAGTACGTATATTACTATTATTTTTAATAGTTACAAACATAATTAAATACTAACATCAAATTAATTATAATAATAATAATAATAATAATAATACTAAAAATAATAAATAGATGCCAGTTTTTGTTTGTATATTTAAAACATTTGATGATAATCATCAAAAAATTCAAGAGATTAGTAAATCATTATTACCAACTATTCAATATATATTAGAGAAACCAAAACCAGAACAACTATGGAATTGTTATAGTTTAGCCCAATTAGCACAAAATCATGGTTTTCACAAGATTGCAAAAGTTATCTTTTCATTTTTAATTCATAAAGTTGAATCTGAATCAAATTATTTATGGTTAAAGGGTTTATTATCAATCGCAACATTGGAAAATGAAATTTCAATAACTTGTAGCACTGGTAGTAGTGGCAATGTACATTTTTCAAAAATATTAAATCAATTATCAAATTATCATACATCAATCCTATCAATTAAAGCAAGTTCACAACAAGAAAGATCATTACAGTTTCAAGAAGATTTTATATTATTACACGAAAGATATTTATTTAATATTTTAAATTTAAAATCATTTTTATTACAGTATAATAACAATAGCAACAACAACAACACCGACAAAATAATATTAACAAAAAAATATCAAAGTAAATCATTAATTTTTAAACAACTAGAATTTAAATATCAATTATTTTTAAATCAAAACCAATCAAAATCAAAATTACCATTAGATACAAAACAAATTTTAGAATCATTTATATTCTCTTGTAATTCACTTGTAAAATTGATTGATTTGATAATATTAAAAATCAACAACAATAATTATAATGGTGATGATAATATGAATAATGATGGCGATTGTATATATAATAGTAATAACAAAAAAGAACAACATCAAAAATATGAAAATCAACAATTTATAAACTATTTCCCATTATTCAAATTTTGTGAATTTATACAAAAGAAATTACAACAAAACAACAACAACAACAACAACGACAACAACAACAACAACAACAACCTTCAACAACAATCAAATGTTTTAAATCAAATAGAATTTTTAGATCAAGTTTTGAATAGTTTTATTAAAATACCAATGGTATACCCAAGTTCTTTCTATTTAAAATAAAAAAAAAAAAAATTCAATAACATTTATTTTTTATATTTTTATGTGTGCAATAATTTAGATATTAAAATTTTATTTACTGGGAAAACAATCAATTTTAAAAGAATTTATTTGTGTTGGTGTTTTAAAATAATTTGTGAATGGTTCACTCTAAAACCAATCAAAATATTACTAAATTTAAATAAAAAAAACAATTTTTTTATAAAATATCTAAAGACAATTTTGTTTGGGTATTTTGTATATAATGGGTTTTGTAATTTGGTTTATTTTTTTAAAAAAAAAAAAAAAATTTATTTTTCAAAATTAGATCTATTTCAATAAACAAATATTTCAAAAGATCTAAAAAAAAAAGTTGATCAAGATTTAAAGTGGATGAACATTCATATTCACCAACATCAATACAATGAAAAATTTTTATGTATCACCTTTAGAACATACTCATTGTGAAAGTTTCATATAAATTATTGTCAAATATCAATGTTATTCATTAGTGAATGGGGATTACTATTTTTAATGTCTACTTCAATAACTCAATCCACCAATTTTTAACTATGAGTTAATTAAAAAATAAATAACCTTCGAAAAAAAAAAATACACCACTATTCACCACAAAACCAGTCCATGTGTTTTTGTAATTGATTACTATATCATTATCATAATATATTTAAACATAATACACCTGTGTTCATGAAAGTTAATTCAATAGTTAAGAAATAGATATTTTTAATTTTTGTGTATAATTAACAAAGATATTAAAAGTTTGAAAATTTATTTATTTTCTATTTATTGGGGGGAAAAACAAATCAATTTTTAAAAAATTTATTAATTTATGTGTCAGGGGGTGTTGATTATTATTTTTAAAATAATTTGTGAATGGTTAATTGTTACACCAATCAAAATATTACTAAATTAAAATAAAAAAAAATAAAATTTTTTTTTAAAAAATCTAAAGGCGGGTTGTATTGGGGTAATTTGGTTTGTTTTTTTTGATTTAATTTTTTAAATTTTTTTTGAAAAAAAAAAGATATAAAAAGAAAAAATTATTTTCATTATATTATCAATTCATTCATTCAAACTTTTCAAATTTTCAATTAATAAACATGTCAGTAGATCCAACAAAAGCTATTTTTTATACCAGCAAAAATTTAGGTGGTACAGCAGTAACATATTCACAAGGCCAAAGTATTGCATTCGCTCCAAATGATCAATACAATGATAAATTCTTATCTTGTAATATTGGAAGTTCTACATGGGTGAATGCTTATGAACACAATGATATATGTATGTGTTTAATTATTATATAAAGTTTAAGGATTTTTATATTAAAATATATATGTATTATCATTGTTATTATAATTTTGTAGACAACACAGAACCAGGTGCTCATGAAGAATTACAATCAGGTGTTCACAATGATTTATCAAGTCTTAATGGTTTATCAAAATTCCAAATACTTGCAAATTCATTTGGCTATGCTATCGATGTTAAACTCGTTGCAAAAGATACCCTTTCAAATGCAGCTGCAGGTTCATACAAATTTACAATTATTCCATATCAAGTTTCACCAGTAACTTGTATGAATGGTGATGACTATGTTCAATGTGCAATTCCACAACTCACCCCACCAGATTCTCAAATTGTTTGTCAAATTAGTGTTGCCCAAACTGCATGGCCAGGTGCTACTGTAAGTATTTAATATTAAATTGGTGGTTTGTTTTAAAATTTCATAATTGATAGAAATAATTTAATTAACTTGTTTTATTAAACAAACTTTTAATAGGTTGCAAATGGCAGTGTCTACTTTCAATATGATCCATCTACTGGTATATTAAAATCCACCCAAACTGAAGGTTTCCCATCAAATATGGATATCACTCAAGATGTTTGTATCTAATTTTAAATCTAATTTTTCTATACCAATTAATGATACTAATACAGTTGTTAAATTTAATATACATTTATAGGGTACAACAAACTTTATCTTTGGAATTAAATCAGAAACTCAATAATTTCATAATGTTTTATCTTCTTTTCTGATTTCTATTATATTAACAAATGATCAACATTTAAAAAAATTGATAATTATAATAAATTTTTGTTAAATAATTTTCTCTTTCTTGCTTAAATTACTATTATTATTATTATTTACATGTTTTTCAGATACTAAATTTGTTGATATATTTTATGTTGTTGTTGAACATCATGATGAAAATGTTTTTGAAGATGAAGGGGGCGCTATTTGTAAATTTATAAATAAAAGTGATTTACTGAATAAAAGGGGGGTAGAGAGATAGGTTTGGCAAGATTAATTCTTAAATATAAAAATAATAACAACAATAATAATAGCAACAACAACAACAACAACAACAACAACAACAACAACAAATAAAATTTAAAAAAAATCACTTTTCTAAAATATTTTCAACATCTCTAATAATAATGATCGATAACAACAATATAAATGTTATGTCACCATTATCTGTGGGTGAATTTGAAAATTTAGATTCACAGTTAAAACAATAGCTCGAACAAACAAAATAGAAAAGAATGATACAGAAGAAAATATAATAAATAATAATAAAGAGATGCAAAATTTGATTAATAATTCAATAAATGGTATAACAGTTATCGCTAGTGGTATAAATAAAGATGAATTTATAAAACAACTACAAAAAAAAATTAAAAAATTACAAAAAAGAAAAAGAGATTTAAAACAAAATGTTGCTGAATTAGAGGCAAAAATACAATTATTACAAACAAATATTGAAAAACTAGAGTATCGTATAGAGAAACAAAATATTAAAATAAAGAAACATAATGATATTATAAAGACTCAAGGTGAAACTATAAAGACTTAAGGTGATAAATTGGATGCACAGGGAATTATCATCCAACAATTAAACAAAAAAGTGGATGCATTAATAGCGTGTAATAACAATCTCAAAGAAAGTAATGATTGTGATAGAATAATTGCAATTCAAGATGAAGCACTCATTGGTGAACAAGAATTTAAAATAGTAACAGTATGTCAATATTATTTAGAGCATTGTGTTAACACACTTTTTTATTTTTATTTTTCAATTTTATTTTTAATTTTATTTATATTTTGTCTATTTTATTTATATTTTAATTTTAAAGATGTGTTCACATTACAAATACTACGTTTCAAAATGCGAAAAAAGGGTAGATTATGATGTATTAGAAGACTTGACTGGCGACCATCGATTGATTGTACTGAAGAATGAAAAAAAAAATGATTCGCATACAAATAACTATGAAAAAATATACTGATATGGCAATTGGTTATTTTAAAGATTCAAAGTTAGATATTAATCCCGGTGATTGGTGTAGTATTGTATGTTACATTTCTTATTGTCAAAATAAAGGCCCAGGGGGTAAGGGTTTTGTTGAAATGGTGGAGAAATCGATGAATCTTAAAATAGTCGATGGTGAAGTAGTCCACCTTACACCAGATGGTAATCCACGTGATATAAACTCTGAATATTTAACAGATTCAGAAACAGAAAATAAATAAATTACAAAATTAAAAAAAAAAAAAAATTCTTTTGTTTTATTATATTTACAACCCAATTGTTTTTTTATTTTTTACTTTTTTTATTTGGTTTTTCTTCTTCAGATTCTTCATATTCTTTTGTTTTTTTTCTTTTACCTGTTTTTGAATCGGTACATTTATCTTTAGATGTACGTTTATCTTTATCTTGTTTAGATACAGAAACATATCCACAACGTTTTTTAAAATCTGCTATTGATCTATAGAAACTCTTTAAGAAGGTAGATGTATAAAAATCTAGAATTACCTGTGAAAGTGTACCTACTTCAAACCATTTTGTATTAGTTTCACCTGGTCTATAAGCATAGATTTTAATATTATGAGCACCTAAACGTGGTCTTTCGAGTACCTCGGTCATAAGTTCATCTGTTTTTTAATTTTACACATGTTGTTTTTTTGTCGGAATTTTTAGTTTTGATAGTATGAGACAATCCTCGTTACCGTTAGAGGCAGATGTAATGGATTCTCCTTCAGATTCTTCTTCTTCACATGATTCTTTGACCACCTTTGTTTTTGATCTCGTTTGAACTTTATTTTTGTCTGTAGCGGTAGCGGTAGCCTTGGGCTTAGCAGTAGCGGAAGACAAAGATGTTTGTGTAGAATGAAACTAAATGGTGTTTTGAGATGCAGAAAGTATATCGTCATCACCCCCATCCATACCTAACCCCCATAATCATAATCTTGATAGCTGGTATGGGAAACAGATGATAATGGACTGATACTACTGACAGTAGAAAACTGTAAAGAAGATGTCGAAGGAGCTTTTTTATAATCTATAGACTTTTGAGTTTGTGATGTAGAAGGAGGAGTAGTAGTAGTGTTTGTGGTAGTAGTGGTAGTGTTTTTATTTTTTTTCTTTAAATTCTTCAATGTCTTGGGTTAAATCAATAAAAACTTTGTCTACTTTTTCATTAATATTATCCACCTTTTTATCCATATCGGTAAATTTGGAATCCATACGATCAGATAAACCTTCGACCAATGTCTTTATAATAACAGTGAGTGTATTGATAGTTGTAGTTGTTGGTGATGATAAATCATGTACTTTTCTATCTACTGTAGGTGTTACTGTAGCTGTGGTGGTAGTGGTTTCTAATTTTACTTTGTCCATATGCTTTTGTGTTACGAGTAAGAGTTGTGGCTATAGCTAAGGCGGACATTGGGTTTTCTTTAATAGCCCTTTCTTTTTACAGTTACTGATTTTATGATTATCGATATAACCAATAATTAAATTATTAAAACCTTGGCAATAGAAATATTGATCTTTACGGAAGATTTGGTAAATTGTTGTTTTTGAACGATGTTTTGGTTTTTATTTATTTTGATTTAAAAACCAATTCTGATTTTTAATTTATATTAAAAATTAGTAAAACTTTTTCACATATACTTTGTTGTTGGTTCAACTAGTTTCAATTATTCAAAACATTATTTTAAAAATCAATCAAATGATACAGTAATTGAATTTATACAATTTATTAAAATCAAATAGATACTAGATTCATGGATTTCCTGTTCAAATATTACAAAGGGTGTTTGGTTTTACCTCTTGAAATTTTAAATATAACTCGTTCAAATGTAAATTCATATAAGGTGGAATAATTAAAATTAATTACTCATTTAGTTTCAAAAAAAAATCATGT
>JACAFZ010031997.1:0-10257 GCA_015252675.1 Dictyostelium gargantuum | reverse complement strand
CCCCTCAGGCTACCACCCGGTCGCCGGGTTCGTTCACCAGATAGTCCGCACCGCGCGCAGGCTGCGGCAGGTAGGGGGAAAAGTCCGCTCGTTCATGCGCGCCGAAGAAGCGCGGTACGTTGCCATCGAAGAGGGTCAGGCAGGCGGGTGCATCGGCAAGAGTAAAGGTGCGGGTCATGTATATGGGGGGCGCTGTCGGTTGGCATGATTGTGCCTATGCTTCAGGTGACCCGTATGAGCAGGTACGGATGGACCTGCCCGCTGGCAGGTTCAACCGGCGGCCCAGCGGCCACCGCCGGAGTGCCGCTACTGCCAGGTTGCTAACCGGAGCGGCCTTACCATCTGCGCCGCCGCGGCGGGCAACCCTCCTCATGGCTGTTTGAGCTCGGCTTCGCTCGATGCACCGGAACGCCGCACGCGCTCGCTGGCTGCGATCACCCCTGCCTGCGGGAAAGTGACGACGTGAGGTGCGTGTCGTCATCGGCTGTTGCTATTCTCTGGAAACAGGGGATTGTTGCCCGCCATGGGCGTGATGAGGATCATCCAGATGCAGCACACCGTGACCAAGCTAGTGTTTACCTCCCTCCTGTTGGCCGCCTGCGGCAGTGCATCTGCACAGAGCGATGCGGCCAGCCAGTTCGGCAGCGTGGGTGGCATGCACGCCGGCAACGCACAGGCGTGCGGAGCGACGCCTGCGCAGGTTGACAAGTTGCGCGCCAGCCACAAGGCGAAGGCAATGGTCGTGGCCGGTACGGTAGCTGGCTTCGACAAAAGCTACGATGCGGCCGAGGCGAAGACCGAAGCCAAGGTAGTAAGTGGCTGGAAGAGCGGGAAGTACAAGCCCACGCCGGAAGTGTGCAAAGCGCTGATACAGCAGGTGGGCGCATGAGCGTTCGTTCGTTGGCGCGGCAACCGTGGGTGTTGGCGCCCGTTCTGCTGCTTGGCTTGGCCGCCTGCAAGGGCGAGCCAGCCGCAGCTCCGGTTGCGCAGGGCGCTGCACCTTCAATGGCCACCGATGCCGCGCCGGCCGAGGGCGTGCCTGCGGCCGCGTCGGGTGCGCCATTCAATGTAGCCGACCTTCCCGTGTCGAACGCGTCCTTGGGAAGCTTCCCGTACCTGGGGCTTCCGCAGGGATATGCGAGCGCGGATGTGGTGCAGAGTGAGTTCGACCGGGTGCCATTCTGGACCGGTGATCGCGTGGAATGGGTGGAAGGCAAGGTGTACTCGGCCGCGGTTCATGCTGCGGGCGATCGGCCCTATTCGCAACTTGAACTTGGCCGCAATGTGCAGGAGATGGTGTCATCGCTGGGCGGCAAGCGTATTTTCAGCGGTGTGCTTCCTGCGCCGATGGCCAGCGAAATTGGTAACAGCAAGGCGGCGGTGACCTATGTTGGCGGGCTGGGCGACATTTACAACGAGCCGGCGGAAACCTATGTCATTCACCGCGCCGATCGCGATATCTGGGTGCACGTTGGCGGGGGGGGCAGCGGCGGTGGTCTACTTTTGGCCGAGACCAAACCGGTTGAAATCACGGCGAAGCTGCTGCCGGCAGATGCACTCAAGCAGGCACTGGATGTTCAGGGCAAGGTTGCCATCCAGGTGAATTTCGCTACCAATGCGGCGCAGATTCTTCCGGAATCGGCACCGCAGATCGTGCAGGTCACCACCCTGCTTCAGCAGGATCCTTCGCTACGTCTGGGCGTGGAAGGGCACACCGACAACAGTGGCAGTCCAGCGCGCAACCAGACGTTGTCGCAGGCGCGCGCAGATGCCGTACGTGCACAATTGGTCGCTGCGGGGATCGCGGCGGACCGGTTGACCACGGCTGGCTTCGGTCAGGAGCGCCCGGTGGCGGACAACGCAACTGAGCTCGGGCGTAGCCAGAACCGGCGGGTAGAGCTGGTCAAGCGATAACTGGCAAATGCACTGGAGTAACGGCTTTGAGAAGGCACGCGCTTTTGCGCGTGCCTTTTTTACGTGACTGTGATCGAAAGTAGTGCGGGATGATCGTAATAAGTCGGTAATAACTCGGTAATGTGATGAAAATGTATTCTCAGTGTGAATTCACAACCAGCGTCACAGTTCCAGTAATTTGACGCAAATAACCCTGATTTGAAGGTTGTGGCGTCAATAACCTGTCTGTAGGGTGAACGCGTTCTCGAATCAGGCGACAGAATTTCGACGAACCAGGCGCGGCTTGCTTACTGAGTTGGCCGTGCCCTGCCACTACCCAAGGTCCGCCCTGTTCAGGTGCCGCACGAGACGTGCCGCGCCACGGGAAGATCATTGTCATCAAGGAGGGTTTTCATGGAACGTAGCCGTCGTCGTATCCGTTTTGCACGCAAGCAGGCCGGTCAGGGTATGACCGAGTACATCATCATCCCCGCACTGATCGCCATTGCAGCGATCGCAGCCGTGACTTTCTTTGGCGGCACCGTCCGCAGTCAGGTCGCCGGCATGTCCAAGGAACTTTCCGGGCAGAGCGCGACGCAGTCGCTCAACCGCGCCAAGAACCAGTCCAACAGCGCGCAGCAGGAAGCTGCCAAGACCAAGGGCATGGACGCTTACAACAACAAGTAAGCCGCCTGCGCAACATCGAGACGCCCTGGCGGCACGCCGCCGCCAGGGCTCCCCCTGATACCCATCACGCCGCGTGACCTGTTGCTGGCAGGACGTGATGGGGCCATGGACCCAGCCCAGGAAACGGATGATGCGTAGCGCACTGGCGTTGGCAAGAAGCCGCGCGATCCAAGGTGTTTCCGGCCGCCGCACCGTGGCCGGCCAAGCCATGGTGTTGGGGCTCACCCTGATCCTGGTGCTGTGCGTGGGTATCGTGCTGCTGTTCAACACCGGACAGGTGGTGAACAAAAAGGTGGAACTGGTCAATGCAGCCGACGCTGCTGCCTACAGCGTGGCCATCCAGCAGGCACGCGCACTGAACTATGCCGCGTACATGAACCGCGCGCGGGTGGCCAATGAAGTGGCCATCGCTCAGACGATTAGTCTGTATTCCTGGTTGAACCAGATGCACACAACGTCGATCGTGATCCGCACCACGCTCGACGTGCTGTCTGCCATCCCCTATATCGGCGTGGTATTCAAGGCGCTCGCCACGGCGTTCAAGGTCGCCGAACGCATCCTGCAGACCACCCGGCGTGTTTTTCAGCCAGTCGCGCAGGCCGCCGTGACGGCCATCGATAAACTCAACATGCTGTTTGCCGGGTCTGCGCAGCTGGTCATCGAGGCCGTATCCCGCGTTGACAGCTATACCATCGCCAAAGACGTACTGCAGAAGAATTCCCCTGGCGCGAACCTCGGCACGATCGGCACTGCTGTGCTGGGCACGCAGTTGGCCACGGCCGAAAACCGTCTGTTGCAGCGCTACACCATTCCGCGTTCGGGCGGCGGGTCTGCAAGCCAGCGGCAAGGCGCCGACCGCTACCGAAACGTCGTGATGCAATCGCGCGACGGATTCAGCAAATCCCGCAGCAGCAACTTCCTGGGCTTCCTGGTGCAGTCCGGCGGTACCGACATGGTTGAGTACGACCGCTGGGCCGCGCTGGACACCATGGCAGTGGAATTACCGCTGCCGTGGCCTCTGGACGACATCGACATACCCGTTGGCTGGGGCGGCGCACAGGCAGTGGGTACCTACCGCAACCAACGTTTCCTGGAGGGTTTTGGCAATGGCCGTGGCTGGTACTCCGAATGGGACCGCCGCACCTACCGGCCCTATGGCGAGGCCGTACGACGAAACCGTGGCGCGGCCTGGATGGTCGACCGCAGCCAGGATGCCAACGTACGGTTCGCCAGTGGTCAGCATCGCAGGGCATTCTTCACCGGGTATACCGGTCTGCGCGACTACCACGACGTGAAAAGCGGGCAGGCCCTGCAGCCATACGCCGACAAGGACAGCGACCGCGACAAGGTTGGGCCGGTGTTTACCATCTACGCCGAAACCGCCAGCAGAACCGCGCGCACATCTTCCACTACCAACATCGGTGCACCGGCCGGTTCGCGCATGGATCTGCCCGACAAGACCGTCAACGGCAACATCGCCGCGCTGTCCTCGGCACAAGTGTTCTTCGACCGCCCGGTGCAGTTCAATATGTTCCGTCGCAGCGACGGCCGGCGAGAAACCGGAAATCTGTTCAGTCCCTACTGGCAGGCGCGGCTGGTCAAGACCGACGCCAGTACCCGCGCAGCGCTGGCGGCAGCAGGAGCGCTGATGCCATGAGTGATTGCCGTATTCACTCGCGCTGGGTGCTGGTGCTGGGCGTGCTCTTGACCGGCTGCGGTGCCAACACCGATGCATCGTCCTCTGGTGAGCCGGCGCCGGCTCGTAATATGCCCATGATCCATCTGGACCAGAGCGCGGAAACCTGGCTGGATGGTGCAAACGTGGCGCGGGCCAGCTATAGGCAGGCGTTGTCGGCGTGCCAAGCCGCTGGTTTGCCGACGCAGGCACTGTCGCCAGACGATGAGGCGCTGCTGGGCACAACGCGCTATGAGGTCTGGCTGTCGGCCGAGGAGGAGGTTTTCCGTACTCGCGAGTGGTCCTTGGCAGCGGAAGGTGCCTCGCCGAGTTGCATGTTCCGTCTTGACGTCAGCGGCATGCAGGAGACACAGCGGGCGGCGGAAAGTGTGAACGTGGATCTGGCCACCGGCGAGCGCAGTCAGTCGCCGGCAGCCCCCGATGCACTGGTGCGCTACGCCGCCGAAGACGAGGAGGGCGACCCGTTGCAGGGCTATACCGGTCCTGGCAAGCGCACTGTCGCCGGGCAGCCCTGCAATGTATGGACTGAAGCGGCGGGCAAGCTTGAACAGTGTGTGTGGTCTGCCGGCGGCCCGTGGGGTTTCACGCCTGGGGCACTGAATGACTATCGCCCCAGTCGGGACGCGCTTGTGCTGGAACAGAAACCGCTGGATGGCAACGGCATCCGGCTCACCACCCAACGAATGACCGTCGGCAAGCCGTTCGAGCGTGGCGCGTTGGAAGCCCCGCGCGCGCCCGCCATCGAACGCTGACCGGGAGAGACCATGGACAGGGAATGTCATTTCGCCCCCAAGCGCCTGCAGCGCGGACAGAGCTTGACCGAACTGGCCGTGCTATGCGCGGTGTTGGTGCCGATCTTCCTGCTGGTACCGATCCTGGCCAAGTATGTCCACGCTCGGCAGGTAACCCAGCAGGCGGCGCGTGCGATTGCGTGGGAAGCGACGGTATCGCCCAACTACGCCTTACCGACGGCGGCACGCCAGCGCGACCTGGCCGTGGATCGCCACTTTGGGCGCGCCGACGATCCTATCGTCAGCCAGGCGCAGACCGGCCCGCGCGATGCGGCTGTAGCCGATGTCCTGATGAACACCTTTTCCAACCAGCCGCTGGTGCGACGAGGTGACCTGGTGCTGACCAGTTACAGGAGTGATGCGCCGGGCGGGATCATGAGCAAGATTGACGACGTCACCCGGCTGTTTGGTGGTTTCCCGCCCAACACACGAGGGCTGACGACGGCAACGGTGCGGCTGGACGTGCAGGACCTCAAAGGCTCTGATGGACAGCCTGCGGCCTATCTCGAACCCTTTGACGCACTGGGTCTGAAGCTGCAGGCAACCCACGTCGTGCTGGCCGACCCGTGGAATGCGGCCGGCTCCGGGCTGACGGTTACGTCATCGCGCTCGGTCAAGGCGCAGGTCAAGCCGCTGGTGCCCACCCAGCACATGGCCGGAATCGCCAGCGCCTTTGATGGGCTTTCGGGTATCCCGATGATTGGAACGCTGAGCAAGCTGGATCCCGGCTACATCGCACCGGACGTGGTGCCCATGGACAAGTTGCCTGCCTATGCGCCGTCGCGTTGAGTCTTCAGTGTTGCTGGCAATGTCGCTGGCGTGTTCTCCCCTGCGCGCAGCGGCATGGCCAGAGGTGGCCGAGCCGGACAACGTGCAGAGCCAGTGGGTGTCCAAGGACATGATCTACAACGGTATACCGATGCGGGTGTCGCGCTTCAGCTCAAGCCTGCCGGTGGCCTCGGTGGTGGCTTTCTACAACCGCCAGTGGCCAGGGCAGACGGTGGTCAACGAGGTGGGCGCCAAGACCGTGGTGGGTCACGCGCAGGGCGAGCACTACATCACCGTGGAGATTTCCGGCAAGGGCGCGGGCAGCGAAGCGCAGGTGGGTATCGTGCGGCTGCTGAAGCAGAAGCCGACCACCGCCCCCGGCGCGGATTTTCCCAAGCCGCAGGGCACCCAGGTAGTCAATGACATTACCTATCTGGATACCCCCGGGCGCACGCTGGCGATGGAAAGCACGTTGTCTCCCTTCCAGAGCGAAGCGTTCTATGCCAACCGGCTGCCAGCTGCTGGCTGGCAACGCGATACCGGCGGCAGACCCTGTTCGATGGTCGCCCTGCAGTGCGTGGTGCGCTATAGCCGTGGCAAGCAGGACATGACCATGACCTTCCAGCGGCACGAGCAGGGAAGCTCGATCGTCGTCAACCAGATCCAGCATTGAGGTGCAGACCATGAGAGCGCTCCGCCCACCTTCGCCGCGTCATCAGCGTGGCGCGGCCCTGATCGAATACACCGTGGTTGCCTCGTTGGGCGTGCTGGTGCTGGTAGCCGAGCCCAACATCGTGCTTGAACTGATCGAATCGCTTCGCAAGGCCTACCAGGGCTTCACCTACATGTTGTCGATGGGAATCGTATGAAGGCACTTCCGCTCAAGGCAAACCGCAACGTGGTGTTCATCGTCGTAGCCCTGGTGCTCGGCCTGGTAGCCGCGCTGGTGGCCGTGCGCTATGTCCAGAACGCCGTTCTGGCCCGCACCGCCGCGCCGGTGGACACCGTGGCCGTGGCGGTCCCCAAGGCGGACATGGAGCCTGGCAGCATCGTCACTGTCGCCGACCTGGCCGTGCGTGAGGTGCCGGCCGATCTGCCGCCGGCCGACGCGGTGACACCTGACAATGTGGCCGACTACAGCGGACGCATGCTGCGTGCGCCGGTGCGCGAAGGTGCGCCGCTTGGTGCCAGCGCCCTGGTGCCACTGTACGACCAGTTTTCCAAAGTCATCGGCAAGGGAAATGTGGGTTACACGCTGCAGGTGGACGAAACCAACTCCATCTCCGGCATGATCGCGCCGGGCGACCATGTGGACATCCTGCTCACGGTGGAGCAGGAACAGACCGGTGCACGCGTGTTGCCACTACTGGAAGACGTCAACGTTCTGGCGACGGGCAACCGTGTAGGCGAAACCCCGGCCAGCGAAGATCAACAGGGCTATTCGAACATCACCCTGGAGTTGACGCCTGTACAGGCGCAGCGGCTGACCGTCGCAGCCAAGGCTGGCTCGATGCGGGTGATGTTGCGGCAAGTGGAGGATCGCGGTGCGTTCGGCCTTCAAGGCATGACGCAGAAGGAACTGCTTGGCACGTCCAAAAGCAAGGGTTCTGGTGCGGGCGTGGAATTCATCATCGGGGGAAAGGGTTGACGCATGCGTTGGACTAAACGAATTGGATTGATCCTGTCGGTCGCCGCAGGCACCGCATCCGTGGGTGCCATGGCACAGAGCATTGGCGCCCCCCCTGCCTCACTCTCCACCAACGTGGACCCCGGCGTTACGGCGCCGGCGCCGGCGGCTCGGTCGGCGGGGAATCTCGCCCCGGTGACGGGGGGGCTGTCGACGTTCCCTGCACCGCAGACGAACCCCGACTATGGCTACGCAGCATCAGCCGCGCCTGCACAGCCACTTCCTTCGCGCGCGCGCGTGTATGTGGGGCAGGCCAGCGTGTACACCCTGCCCAGCCCCCTCAAGCGCGTGGCCGTGGGCAGTGGCGAAATGCTGGAAGTGGCTAACGTTGGGCGCCGTGAACTGCTGATGATGGGCAGCAAGCCCGGCACGACTACCGTGCACCTGTGGTTGCAGGACGGACGGCAGTTGCAGGTGCCGGTCGACATTTCCGAGAACGACGCGCTGGGCTTGGTGGAGACCGTGCGCACGCTGCTCGCCGACGTGGATCGGATCAGCGTACATGCGGTGGCTGACCGGGTGGTGATCACCGGGCAGGACATCAACCCGGGCGTGGCCAGCCGTATCGAGGCCATCAAGAAGATCTATCCCACCGTGCTGGACTTCACCACCGCCGATCCTGTCGGCATGCGCCCGCTGGTGGAGATGGACGTGAAGCTCATGGTCTTCGACAGCAATGCGCTGGAGGAACTGGGCATCCAGTGGGACAACATGATCCAGGGGCCGGTGGCCGGCATCATCAAGGACTTCAGCAATAACGACTATTACCGCATAAATCCTGGGCAGAGCCCCGCCAACGGCGTGATCCTGCCCAATCGTCTGCGTGGCACGCAGTCCTTCTTCGGCATCGCCACCCAGATCGGGTCGGCCATCAATCTGCTGATGAATGACGGGAAAGCATTCCTGCTGGCCTCGCCCCAGCTGAGTGCCCGCAGCGGCGGCCAAGCCAAGTTCCTGGTGGGCGGTGAAGTGCCTATCCCGATTCCCCAGGGCTTCGGCCAGGTGACGGTGGACTATAAAGAATACGGGATCAAGCTGGACATCGAGCCGCTTGTCAACATGAATGAAGAAATCTCCACGCGGATTCTCGCCGAGGTGAGCCGGGTGGATCCCACGGTGCAGGTTGCGGGCGTTCCCGGCTTTGTGACCCGCCGGACCGAGTCGGAGATCAATGTGCGTGCTGGGCAGACCATCGTCATCTCCGGGTTGATCGATTCCAGCGCGCAGAAGGACGCCCAGCGGCTGCCCTTGCTGGGCAGTATTCCAATCCTGGGCAAGCTGTTCCGCTCCGATGGCTTCCGCGGCAACCGCACCGAATTGGTGATGTTCGTGACGCCCCGCATCATCACGCCCGACTCTCAGGAGAATCTGGACGGATTGGAACGCGGGCGTCAGATCCAGGAGCGCGGCCGCGAGGCCATGCCAGCGCGCAGTAAAGATTTCGTGCAGTAAAAGGAGCAGCGGATTATGTTCAACATCCTCATCGATACTCCCAACCGCGAGCAGCGCCGTGTCCGCTGCCTGCACCGCGAGTGCGGCATCGGGCGGGGTGACGAGAATCTGGTGATCCTGCAGGGATGGAGCATCGCCCAGCGCCACGCAGCGCTGAAGCGGGAAGATGACGGCATTTTCATCGAGAGCTTGGGTAGTCGCTCGCAGGTCCTGGTGAACGGCGAGAAAATACAGGGGAGCCGGGGCCCCCTGACCAGCCGTGACCGCGTCCAGATTGGCGACTATCTGTTGCAGGTGGTCGATGAGGATCCACCGCCGGTGGCCTCGGCGGCCAATGCGGCCAATTTCAACGCGCCCGAGGCGGCTGTTGAGCCGGCGCCGGTGGTGCAACTGCCCATGGAGAACGGCAGTGACCGTCAGTTGGCACGTCCGGACCAGTTGCCACCGGACATCACCATCTACCGGGCCCGCTTGCACGCTTCTCTGGTCAAGCAGATGGACCTGCGCCGTCTGGACGTGCGCAGCATGGATGATGAGTCGCTGCGCGCCACCACCATCAAGTTGATCGACGAGCTGATGCAGCGCGAGTTTTCTGACCTGCCTAAGACCATCAATCCGCGCCGCCTCGCCAAGGAAGTGCTGGACGAGGCAATCGGATTGGGGCCGCTGGAGGATCTGATCGAGGATGCGACGGTGACCGAGATCATGGTCAACGCGCACGACCAGATATTCATCGAACGCGCCGGCCGGATCGAGCGCTCGCCGATCTACTTCACCAACGACCGCGCTGTACTGTCGGCCATCGAGCGCATTGTCACTCCGTTGGGGCGCCGAATCGACGAGAGCTCGCCAATGGTTGACGCGCGGCTCAAGGACGGTTCGCGCGTCAACGCGATCATCCCGCCGGTCGCGCTGCGTGGGCCCAGCATCAGCATCCGGAAGTTCGCCAAGCGCAAGCTGGAAGGCCACGACCTGCTGACCTTCGGTTCGCTCAACCAGCCCATGCTGGAGTTTCTGATCGTAGCCGTTCGCGAACGCCGCAACATCGTGGTGACCGGCGGTACGGGGTCGGGCAAGACCACGCTGCTCAATATTCTTTCCAATTTCATTCCTGACACAGACCGCAGCGTCACCATCGAAGATGCGGCCGAGTTGAAACTGGTGCAACCCAATCTCGTGGCACTGGAAGCCCGTCCGCCGAACATGGAAGGCAAAGGCCACATCTCCATTCGCGAGCTGGTACGGAACGCGCTGCGCATGCGGCCCGACAGGATGGTGGTGGG
>JACAFZ010031986.1:0-10263 GCA_015252675.1 Dictyostelium gargantuum | reverse complement strand
AAACTAATTAAAATCATTAAAAAAATAAATAAAAATAAACATTATTAAACCACGGTCTTCAGTATTTGAAGATAAAGGGTATTAACACAAAAAAAAAAACCAATTTTTTTTTGTTCACAGACAACTATCATGTAAAGTGAAAATTCGCGATGATCTCATCACAAACTTGGCATTTGATATCTCTCTCTAAGAGGTATTACTAGCAATTGAAAAGATAAAGGAAGGTAAGTCACCAGGAGAAGATGGTTTGGCAACTTATTATAAAGTGCATGCAGTAGAATTAGCCCACTACTGGTCTAATTATTCTACGAGTTTTTTAAATTTAGGGTACCAGATGAATTCAAAAAAGGTATTCTAACCTCAATATACAAAGGTAAAGGAGACAGACCCAACAATTAAAGGTATATATATCGGAGATATGGCCGACCCTTTAAAATTGGAACAATTGGCAGATGATACAGGTACTACAGCATATTTTGAATTGGATGCTTAAAAGATGGACAATTATATCAAACTCATTTGCTCAGCAGTCGCATCAAAAGTAAACGAAGCAAAATGCATGTGTATCAGTTTCAGGCCTGAAACAAACACACTTTATGCACAAATGGCAGTAGGTGGGAAAGAAAGGTATTTAGGGTTCAACTTCGATCATAAAGGCGTGGCCACAAAAGTAGAAGATATTATATCAAGAATAAAGAACCTAATGGACAATTACAAATCAATTTCTTCAACATTCCGTGGAAGACTAGCAAAATGCATGTGTATCAGTTTCAGGCCTGAAACAAACACACTCTATGCATAAATGGCAGTAGGTGGAAAGAAAGGTATTGGGGTTCAAATTCGATCATAAAGGCGTGGCCACAAAAGTCGAAGATATTATATCAAGAATAAAGAACCTAATGGACAATTACAAATCAATTTCTTCAACATTCCACGGAAGACTGGCAATACTCAAATCTTACCTATTATCACAATTCACGTTTCACTTATATATCAACGACATCAAAAATGTAAAAAGTCTGGAAGAAGTTGCAGCAGGTTTAGTATTTAAAAGAAAAAGTGGAAGATGGCTAATTTCAAACCCAAGGTCGAAAAGACAATAAGAAAATGGGGACTTGGGATTATGGGACTTTCAAGTCATATCACTGGACCAGAGGCATGGTTGTATGAACAGTATCTATGAAAAAAGATCATTACAAATGGTTGTAGAGACAGTCTACATTCAGCAACATATTCAAAAGCTTGGTGCAATGAAACCATTTCCAATAATCTATCAAGAATCCATAAAAGGTGTTGGGAGGCCTGGAGGTAGTAAATACAAGACCAACCTCGCAAACCCAATCAAACGTAATTCCAGTCTTTGCAACAACGCCGAAATTAAAAGATGTTTACAACAAAATCAAATCAATTCAAGAACCAAATTGGAACAAATATACCAACTCCAGGTAAAATCAAGATTCAGTCAAACATCTGAGTCACCATACTACCTTTTAAACAAGCAAGAGCAATGGTCAGCCTAAAAGGTAGAGATCTTATTTTGGGGTACCTATTAAAGGCACTACCAAAAATTAACGGTGACAATTGTCGGCATTGCAACCAAGATGAATCGTCAGATCACATATTCTTCGAGAGCCCATCCATCAAGAACACAAGTCAAAACATTTTCAACACCATCATGGGAAGAGCAAACCACTCATTATGTGATTGGAATGAAAAGATTTTAGACAAATTGGATGACACAATCATTGCAAACACAGCTGCAATCATATTTGAACTGATCTGGTATAAAAGAAACCAATTAAAATTCAACGAAATGAGAAAGCAACCGTTTCTCTCATCCAAGTAGTTTACAAGTTAAAAACTGCGCAAACCGCAGTATGGTCCAATAGAATAAACAACATAAACATATTAAAAATAATAAAAAAAAAATAATTAAAATTATAAAAAAAATATATAATAATATTATCAAGATTTAGAAAAGTGGAACTCTTGTATGATGAGAATTGAAACACCATTGCATTTAATCCCTTATTAACAATTTCAACAAATTTTATATTACCAAATAAATTAGTATTCAGAATTTGAAAATAAAGGTATTAAGACCAAAAAAAAAATGCAAGTTAAAATTCAATGAAAATAATAGCAACCATTTCTCTCAACTAAGTCCACAAGTTACAGCAGAGCAAGCGGCAGTAAGGCCCACTCAATTTTGAAGAAATTTATTTATAATTATCCATTAAACCATAAACCATAAAAGAATTCAGAATTTGAAGATTTATATTATTAGCACAAATGATATATAATGGGTTGAATGAAAAATTTAAAACCATCATTTTATTTATTTGATCTTTTTAATGAAATTAAATCTAACCAACCATTTTCCTCATCTTGAGCAAATCTATCTTTAATGGTTTTAATTTGTTTTAATCTTTCTTCGAGATTTGAAATGAAATCAGTTTTTCCATCGTATTGCATAGAGACCAGGTTTGCATTGATAGCTGTTTGAATGATTAAGGTTGGTAAAGCTTTAGCAGAAATAATTTGATGATTGTGGATGGGTCCAAATATTGGAATATCTTTCTTTTTCTTAATTTCAACTCTAAAATAACCATTCTCTAATGGATAAACCACGATTAAAACAAAATTAAATTGTCCCGAGATAATTTTAGATAGTTTTTCATCGTTGCTATTGTTGATATTACTACTACCAGATTGATTTACTTTATTATTGTTAGAGGATGAACGTTGTTGTTGTTGTTGTTGTTGCTGAATATGATGGTGATCAAAAGTATCATCATCATCATCATCTTTTGGTTGATTATTAAATAAAGTTGTAGAGTCTGAAAATATGATATTGACATAATCATTACCAATATGTCTTTTTTTGTGGGTAAACAATTTATCGGTTTCAATGTTTGGCATCATTGTAGCGACATGGAATATTACTTGACTAATTCTATCCTTCCAATAGATTGAGAATTCACCATCAATCTTACTATTTCGATCAAGGCCACCAGGATATACATCTATTCTATCGGATAGTCTAATGGTCTCACCCAATGAACTTAAAAATTGATGGTACCTTGGTGAACCTTTACAATTTGACAAGATTTGTTCCTCTGTGGTTTGATTAGTGGCTGCATATAAAATACCAAATTTGTAGGTTTCTGAACAAAAAGTATGATCCAAAACATTTAGAGTACGTTCAAATGAATTGCCCATTTTAATTTCAGTTGTGATATCACCTGAAAATTGATGTAGATGATAAAATACGATCGATGGATCTAAAACAGTTAAATCTAGTTCATGAGACTCTTGTGGAGTTGGTGAACGAGGAGGAGATAAACCACTATAAGGGCTACCTGCAATATGATTGGATGTATTTATTGTTGATGTTGGTGACATTGCTACTGATTTTGTGAATTGTTGTTCCATATTACTACCATGTGGTGATGAAAATAAAACTGATTTGTTGCTGCTGCTAGCACTATTTATATTTTGAGGGAAATCTTTAAAAGATTTCAAATAGTTTAAACTATTACTTCTAGGAGGTGGTGTAGCAATAAATGGTTGTGGAGACATACCGGTGGTTGTATTAATATTGGATGAAATAGTTGTACTTTGAGTTTTATTACTATTGATACTACTTGGTGTTAATAAAGATTGTTGTGAGTTTGATCTTGTCATTAACATGCTTTTTGGTTGTTGTTGATTTGATGCTACTGGTAATTGACTCTCACCATTATTAAAATTTGATTTCGAATCAATTGTATTAAATGAACTATGTGGTGAGGGAATTCTTATGACTTCTTTATTCTTATCTTGATTATTATTATTATTATTATTATTATTATTATTATTATTATTATTATTATTTTTAATACTTTTAAATAGTGAATTTTCCAATTTATTTGAATAGTCTAATGGTGAATGTGATGGCGTTTGTGCTAAAACTGGAATAGGTGAAAGAAAGGTGGACTGAGGTGATGAGGTACCTTCGATATTAAAAGATGTTGATTTAACTAAAATTTCACTTGTGCTATGCTGACCTGCTACTTCTAAACTACTGAGTTCAATAATTTTTTTTGTCTCTTGTTGTTGGTTGTATATCGAATTTTTTAGTAGTGGTTGCTGATCGATATGTTTCTTTTTTGACTTTTTTGCTTTATTTCTTAAAAATAATTCTTCTTCATTTTCAACAGACAATGAAAATATTTCAGATTCTGGTTTAGTTAAAGATGAAGTGGAAGAAGTAAGAGAGTTTGGGTTACTTCCAGTTAAAAGTGAAAGTTTGCTATTATTTTTTGGTAACCTGCTAATATTGTTTATGTTGTTACCATTGTTATTATTATTATTATTGCTGTTGTTATTATTATTATTATTATTATTATTATTATTATTATTATTATTATTATTATTATTATTATTTCTATTATTATTGTTCATGTTATTATTATTATTATTATTTCTATTACTGTTGTTCGTTATATTGATATTGTTATTACTAATTAACAAAGAATTTGATGGGATTTCAATAGGGATAGTACTTTGAGATTGTTGGTAGTCATCAAATAGGAAAGAATGTTTAAGTGGATCAAACTGAAGAGTTGGGGAATTGGGAGCAGATGCATGTAAAAGTAATTGTGCCGATAGATTTAATTTAATTGGATCATGGTGGTTAGTAATACCACTGCCACTGTGCAAACTATTTTGAGTTGGACTTGATGAGCTAAAAAAAGATAACAACTCTTCGTCATCATCATAAGAGGGTAAAGGAGGGTAGAATTTTGATAAGGAATGTACATTATAGCTTGTTGGTGTACTACTACCTTCGTTAGAATCATATGATAATTTGTATGGACTATCTAAATTACTATTTAAAAATAAATTTTCATTACTATTGATACTAGAGTTATCATTATATTTTTTACTATTATTGTTGTTGTTAATATTATTGTTATTGTTATTATTATTATTATTATAAGGTGTTATTTCAAGTGGTGTTTTCTTCTTTGGTGTAAAATGAGGTACTTTAAAGTTATTTAATAGATAACCTTCATTATAACTATCAGAACCCCCTTCAATTTCATTAACAAGTTTTTCAAGATCTTCATTACTTTCTAAAATACTATTATTTGTGTGGTTATTGTTCGTTTTATTACTGCTGGTGTTGTTGTTTTCTTTTTTATAGTTTGGTAATAAACTTAATGATAATGAAGGTACATTTGGTGATTTTGGTATGTTATTGTTATTATTGTTATTATTATTATTGCTGTTATGCGATTGAATGGCTGGTGAAGTTAAAAGATTTGTTGAAAGGAATTCAATATCATTAGAGGTTAATCTTGGTGTTGTTTTTATAGAGTTTGTGGTTGAGTCTTTTGGTAAAAATGATAAATTCAATTTAAAAGTTTCGTCAGAGGGGTGATATTGTCTATGAGA
Organism: Dictyostelium gargantuum; assembly: GCA_015252675.1. Lineage (NCBI taxonomy): Eukaryota > Evosea > Eumycetozoa > Dictyosteliales > Dictyosteliaceae > Dictyostelium > Dictyostelium gargantuum. The sequence goes on along the minus strand of JACAFZ010031986.1, from coordinate 4,821 downwards.
TAATGGTGGTGAAGTGGTTGTAACTGTAGAAAATGATGACTCTGATGATTCTGACAAGGTAGATGTAAAAGAAGATGGAATATTAATTTCTTTTTCAATAATTGGTTTCAAATTACTACCAATATTATTATTTTTTTTAGGTTGCATAGATTCAAATCTTTTCATTAAACTTGTTAAGTTTTCAATTACTTTATTTGATGCATTAATTTCATCAATAACTTGTTTACTTAATGGTTTTTGAATTTTATAATATTGGATTTTAGTTGGTTGTTGTTGTTGCTGTTGTTGTTGATATTGCTGAAATTGTTGTTGTGATCTTTGTTTTTGTAATTTTGCAAATAAAATTGGAGGTGCACCCATAACATTACTACCGTATTCACCAGATACTGAAATAGGGGATGATGATGGTGTATGTGGTGTAGGATTAAAGCGTTGTTGATTATTTGGTTTAAAACCATAGCTATTATTATTAATATTATTATTGTTATTATAATTAAAAGTATGGTATTGTTGTGGAGATTGAAATTGTTGTTGTTGTTGTTGTTGTTGTTGTTGTTGTTGTTGTTGTTGTTGTTGTTGTTGTTGTTGTTGTTGTTGTTGTTGTTGTTGATGTAAAAATGGTGATGGTAATGGTTGAAAAGTTGAATAATAAGGTTGATATTGTGGTTGATTATGATAAGGTTGATAGTGAAATTGATGACCACCATGATGGTGATGATGTTGTATTTGTTGTTCTCTTTGTTGTTGTTCTTTTTGTTGTTGTTGAATTTGATCACCTAAAATTGTTAATTCATTATAAAGATTAAAATTATTTGAAGATAATTGAGGATTAAAATTATTTTGAAATTTCATTAACCAAGATACACAACCAGTTGCCTTTCTAAGGGTAACTTCAGACCAACCCAATTTACCGGTTCTAATTGTAATTAAAGTTGAACTACCATTTTGAATCCAGGTTTTAGTTTGACTACCTTGAAATAATGGACTTGAATGTTTAATTGGATAATGACATGGATCTAAATCTGTATGAATATATCTATTTAATAATTCGATAGCGATATCGATTAACAATTGACTATTCTTTTCCTTTAATTGACTATCCAATGTTTTAATTATATTTCTAACCAATAGTGTTCTAGTTGATTGAGTACATGAGGTAAACCATCTGATTAAACTTTGAAATGCAACTATAATAATCAATGAACTATATCTTGATTTATCAATAAATTGAATAATTAATTTGAATATAAATGTTAATGTTTCAAATGGTAACTGTTGTGATAATCCAACTGAACTATCATTAATTGAAATTAATAAATTTAAATATTGTAAAATTGTAAAATAAGTTTCTTTATTTGTATTACTTGATGTTAAAATCTATTTATTTGTTTTTACGTGTATTAGTACTAATTTTAATTTCTGCTATTACTAATTATTATTATCATTATTATTGTTGCACAAATAATAAAACTTACAGAATATAATGATTTTGTAATATTTTGAATATATTTTAAAGTTATTCTTATTGGAAATTCAACAGCAGAAATCATTAAACCATTTAAACAAATTGAATGAATTCTATGTCTATTTTCATTTGACCACTTTTGGCAAAGGCAAATTGTAAAAGTATTTATAATATTGAAGGTACAAGTTTGATATTTTTCTGAAATATTTGATGATGAAGTTGAAGTGGATTGTAAAAATGATATTAAATTACTTAAAATTTCAAAAACTATTATATAAAGAATTTCTTTTTTATTTGTATCAGTATTCTATAAATATATAAATAATTAAATAAACAAATAATTTATTAGTAATAATATTATTATTATTATTATTATTTATTACCAATACTACAATTACTTACTTGAAAATCATTAATTGAATTACCAATTGATCTATCAATTAAAGATTTTGATAAATAATTTATCATTAATTGAATTTCATTCTCCAAACCAATTAATATGTATTTATTTTTTAATTGATTTGAAATAATTTCTAAAATCATTAAATATAAATCATAATTTGTTTCTTTAATTAATCTTTCCATTAAACAATTCCAAATTGAACTAATTGAAAAATGACCTTCATTCGCATTAAATAATTTTTTATTTGGTGGTAATGTTGATGTTGATGATGATAATGGTACTAAATTTATTTGTTGTTGTTGTTGTTGCTGGTGTTGATGTGATTCATCAATACTTCCATCACTATCATTATCAACTAAATCATTATTAATATCACCATCAGTATTTGTAACTTGGTCATTAAATTCATTTTCATGATGGTGATCTTGATTATTATTATTATTATTATTATTATTATTATTATTATTATTATTATTATTATTATTATTATTATTATTATTATTATTATTATTGTTATTATTATTATTACTAATATTTAAATTATTTATTAAACGTGGTGAACGTGGTGAACGTGGTGATTTAATCATTGATGAAAGTTCTGAAAGAAAATGATTGGTTGATGAAAAATGAAGGTATAACGATGATTGATTTTGGTAGATTAATTGATACCATTTATTTGAAGAAAAGTATGAAATACAAAGTAAAACCTCTCTACGAATAATTAAATTATCGTTTGAATGTTGTGATATAATTAAATTCCAAAGATCCAATGCCAATTGAGGCGGTGAATAAAGGAATTGGTGTTTAAAAATTTGTATGATACCACGAATTGAAATTTTTGAGACCTCTAAATAAACAATCATTTCTCTATGGGATGACATGGTTATTGAACGCTCTAATATGGATAACACTGAATGAAACACTGCATTTGATAAGGTACCCGATGATTTTGTTAAGATTTCAATCAATATCTCCATACCATAGGTACGAATATGAACATCACGATCCTTGTAAATATCAATAAAAGTTGGTACAAGTAACTTTTCCAAAATATCCTCACCATAGATCAAACGATATTGAAAATAGATTTGACGAATTAGGAATAATATTCTTTTTCTTATTCTTGTTCTTGGATCACGTCTATAGAATAGATCGATCAACAATGTCATTTTCTTTATCCATAAAGCATGGGATGGATGAATTTTAATCTTTTGTTTATCAATTGTCATTAGAATTGCATCCTCTGTTTTATATTTAAAGTATGGGGATGATAATTCGAACAGGGTACATTTGCTGCCTTGAAAACAATCACGTTCTTCCAACTCTTCAATGTAGGATACGGTATCACGTAGTACTTTAAACAATGAATTGGAGGCATTGTCCTGATCCGAATTATAGACCAATAGACCCTGCATCTTTTCAATAATTAAAAACAATAGATCCCACTCCACATGTAATTCCACACCATATTTTTTAACCAATCTACGTAATGCTAAAATCACCTCATAGGCAATTATCTCTTGTCTACCAGCCAATGAATTATATAAAGCGGGTAAAACAAATGCAGGACTTATATTCAATGCACTTATTCTTTGAGAACCCCATATTGACATACCAATAAAGAATACTGCACCACGTAACAAATTGATTGTTGATCTATTTTGTGGATCATTTAATATACTACACAATGAATGAATACCCTGATTACCATATTTCTCCAAAAGGTTTTGCATTGTTTCCCAACTTGCGTTACATGCACTCTCTATATTAACGGAACGACAAAGTGAACCAATTACCATTGATACACATGATGGTGGTATAATTACCATTTTTGTAACCGTATTAAAGAATGATAAACACCATTCAATTATAGTAAGTGAAGTTGATGAATTACATAGAATGCACATCGAATCTATTAACGATGCAATGTCACCTTCTGTTAAAATACTACTACCATTTTTTATAATATTTTCAATCATATGTAAAAGATCATCCAATCCAATATTAACTATACTATTACTGCTACCACCACCTATATTTCCACTACTACCACTTGTATGATATCTATGATGATAACTTGACATTATATTTGTCCAACCTATAACAACCTGTACAACTTCATTCTCAAATGGTATCATATCTTTACCTTGTTTAATCAATGATCCAAATGCCTTAATTTTAAATCCTAATAAAATTAAATTTGATTGTTGTTGTTGATACAATTGTTGTTGTTGCTGAATTTGTTGTTGTAATTGTTCTTGAAATAATTTACTTTGAAATGGTTGTTGGACCAATTGAGAATTTTGGTTTGGTGTATTATTATTATTATTATTATTATTATTATTATTATTATTATTATTATTATTATTATTACCATTATTATTGTTATTGATTGTATTTGTATTTGTATTTCCACTGCTATTAGTAATTGGTATACCAATATTATTGGTAGCACCACTACTAGTAGTGATGGAGGATTGATTTGATGGTAGTGATGATGTGGATGATGATAATGGTGTTTGTATTATTGTTGAAGTTGTCGATGATGATGGTGCAATTGATGATAATGATGTTACTGTTGTCGATGTAACTATATTTGTGCTTGATAACGATGATGATGGTGACGATATTGATGGTAAAGATGTTGTTGATAAATTAGTTGGTAGTGTCGTTGTTGATAACGATGTTGTTGTTGATGCGATTGTTGAAATAGGTGACGATGATAATGATGATTGAGTATGATTAACCAATGGCGGTAATAATGTTTGACTTGAACTATTTAAAATTGAATTATATTTTATACTATTATTATTATTATTATTATTATTATTATTATTATTATTATTATTATTATTATTATTATTATTATTATTATTATTATTATTACTAATATTTAAAAAATTTATATTATTTTTTAAAAATAAATTATTATTACTATTTTCATCAGTAATAA
>JACAFZ010031964.1:0-10278 GCA_015252675.1 Dictyostelium gargantuum | reverse complement strand
CAAAAAAACCACCCAAAAAATCTCCAAAAATATATACACACTTTATTTAAAATCTTCCAAAAAAAAAAAAAAAAAAAAAAAAAAAAAAAAAAAAAAAAAAAACTCATATACAATATTAATTTTCAAAAATTATTAGTTGAAACCACAAATAGATGGAATGATTCTTTTGCAGCTATGGAAGAAGTTTCAAGTAAATATGCTGGTTTAGTTGTATGTATTTTTAAAAAATATTGATACTTTTATAAATAATAATAACTAAAATTATTTTTTAAAAAAGGATTTGGATGAATGGATGTCTTTTGACCCATTATTTTTTGGTATTAATCCAACTGATAGTAAACAAATAGATCCACAACAAAAACTTTTATTAAAATGTACATGGGAAGGTAGGTAATATTATTTTTTTATTTTTAATTAAAAAATTTACACCCAATACTCACATTAACTGTACGTAGCATTTGAAGATGCAAATATTGATCCATTTAAATTAAGAGGTACCAATACATCTGTATATATTGGTGCAAGTTCGTTAGATTATGCATCTATAAATATAGATTTAGATGAAACACCAATAAATATATTTAATTCAAATATGAGTGGAGTTTCAAATAGAATTTCATATTGTTATGATTTAAGGGGTACAAGGTAAATTATAAATAATAAAATATAAAAATTTTAATAGACCCACAATAATATATTAATAAAACTTTACCATATATAGTTTAACAATTGATACAGCATGTTCAAGTTCATTAAATGCAGTTCATCTTGGTTATAAATCAATTATTAGTGGTGAATCAGATTATTCCATTGTTGGTGGTTGTAATTTTATTTTAAGTCCACATACATCTAGATCATTCGAATCAATAAATGTCACAAGTAAAACTGGCAAAAGCAAAGCATTTGATCAAGATGCAAATGGATTTGTTCGTGCTGAAGTAAGTAAAATAATAATAATAATTATAATAATTTAATAAATAATATTATTTTGTATTAATAGTAGTAATTTTATTTTTTTAAAAAAAAACTCATTAAAAAAAAGGGTGTAGTATCTATAATTTTAAAAAAAATGTCAAATGCAATTAAAGATTGTGATCAAATTTATACAGTTATAAAAGGTAGTAGTAGTAATGTTGATGGTAATTTAAATAAAAGTAATTTCTTTGCTCCTTCAAAACAATCTCAAGCAAATAATATTAAAAATGCATTTGAATCTTGTAACATTAAAACTAAAAATAGTACACCAATTAATTTAAGTGATATTGATTTTTTTGAATTACATGGTACAAGTACACAAATTGGTGGTATGAAAAAAAAAAATTAAAAATATATACAATTATTTTTAATTAATACATCCTATTAATTATTAAAATATAAAAATTTATAGATCCAATTGAATGTGAAGGTGTATCAAGTATATTTAAATTATCAAGAGAAAAACCATTATTAATTGGATCAATTAAAACAAATATTGGTCATTTAGAACCTGCAAGTGGTGTTGCAAGTTTAGCAAAAGTAGCATTAATGTTTAAACATCGTAAATTTGTAAAGAATATTAATTTTGATAAACCAAATCCAAATATTAAATTTGAAGAATGGAAAATTAAAGTTTGTACAGAAAATACACCATTTCCAATTAATAAAAAAGTTTCAATTGCAATTAATTCATTTGGTATTACAGGTAGTAATGCATGTTTAATTATGACTGAATATATTAAACCAAATATAAAATTATCAAGTGATGTGAATCCAGCAACAATAACCAATAAAAATCAAAAATATTTAATACCAATTTCTGCAAATTCAAAAAATTCATTAGAATCTTTTAAAGAAATGTTTAAAAATTGTTTAAAAGAATTTTCAAAAACTATAAATTTTAAAGATTTTATAAAATATCAATTATATTCAAAAACTTTAAAATTAACTCAAAGATCAGTTATAATTGCAAGTAATTGGGATGAAATTTTAAATAATCAAACCATTATAACAACTAATACAAATAGATCAGGTAATATTATAAAAGATTGTAATAAAAATCCACCACTAGTATTTGTATTTAGTGGTCAAGGATCACAATGGTGTAAAATGTTTGGTCAACTTTATGAAAATGAACCAATTTTTAAGGAAACAATCAATCAAATTGATTTATTATTATCAAAACATTTTGGTTATTCAATATTAAATAAATTCAATTCCATCACTAAAGATGATGATACCATTTTATTAAATGAACCAATTATAGCACAACCATCTATATTTATGATTCAAATTGCATTGATTGAATTATATAAACATTGGGGTATTGTTGCATCCATTTCTGTTGGTCATTCACTTGGTGAAATTTCATCAGCAGTTTGTTCTGGTATGATTGATTTAGAAACCGCTTGTTTAATTATATATCATCGTTCAAAATTACAACAACAAACCCTTGGTAGTGGTAGAATGTTGGCAATTGGATTGAATGAACCATTATTTAATTTACAATTTTCTAAAAAATATCCATCCATTGAAATTAGTTGTTACAATTCACCATCTTCAATTGTAATTACTGGTAAAGAATTTGAATTGATTGAGATTTCAAATACATTAAAAGAAAATCAAATTTTTTCAATATTTTTAAATACACAATCATCATTTCATTCACCAAAACAAGAACCATTAAAAGATGAAATTTTATTTCAATTAAAAGATATTAAATCAAAAAAATCAAAAATTCCAAATTTTTCAACTGTAACTTCAAATTTATTTAATAATATTAAAATTAATAATAATAATAATGATGATGATGATTATTTTGATAATGATGACGATGATGATGATGATGATGATGATGATGATGATGATGATGATGATATAGTTTTTTCAAAAATTGATATTGCAAATATTAATAATACTAGTATTAATAATAGTAAAAAAAGAAAAATATTATTTAATTCAAATTATATTTTTGAAAATATTAGAAAACCAGTTTTATTTGAAAATACAATTAAAAATATTTTTAAATTTATTGAGAAAAAAGATCTTGGTAGTATTGTTTTATTTTTAGAAATTTCACCATCTCCAGTTCTTTGTAATTATATTAAAGAAATGATACCAAATGATTCAAATTATTTTTATATTAAAGATGAAACTATATCCATTTTATCATCATTAAATAAAAAGAGTAAAGATCAAGTGTTTGAAATTCAAAATAGTATATCACAATTATATTGTAAAGGATTTAATGTAAATTTTAATTGTTTTACTCAAACAAAATCATTGGACACACAAAATACAGATTATAAAAACCTATCTTATAATTTATTTAAATATTCATGGGATGATAGTATCTATTGGTCAGAATCATTAATTGTTTCAAATTATATTAAAACTGGACCATCCATTAATCAATTGGGTAATCGTAATGAAAAACAACCGTTTCAATCTTTTATATCTTTGATTGATATAAAAAAAGAACCATTTCAATTTTTAAAAGGTCATTCAAGTAGAAATAGAGTCATTTATCCAGGTTGTGGTTACATTGATAGTATATTAAAAGCATTTCCAAATCAAGATTTAACAATTCAATCAATGGAATTTAAATCTGCAATTCTATTAGCACCATCAATCAAAACTCATTTATCAACAAATATAATATCAAGTGGAAAAAATGAATTTCGTGTTTCATTTCATCATAAAGATAAACAAACTAATAAATGGATACTTTCATGTAGTGGTAGAATTTCAACAACTAAACATAGTGATATTAAAAAAATGGATATTTTAAAACTTAAATCAAAATGTTGTCATTTAACTATTCAAAAAAAACAACTTTATGAAATTATAAAATATAAAGCACAATTAACTTTTAAAGGTGCATTTCAAAGTATTGAAGAAGTTAGTTATGGTTTTAATTGTTGTTTATCTAAAGTACCTTTAACAAGTTTATCATCTTTTGATAATCAATCATTTTTAAATCTATGTGTAATTGATTCAGGTTTTCAACCACTTTCAGTTTTAAAAGATAATAATGAACCAATGGTATTTTCAAGTATAGAAAATTTAAAATTCTTTTCAAAAAATATACCAAAATCTGCTGCAGATAGAGAAAAACATCAATTTCTATATACTTTTACACAAGTAAAAGAAACAAAGAGTGGTTCATTTTTCGTTTCCATTGTAACAATGCTTCAAGATGGTACAATATTATTCTTTTCACCATTGGTAGTTTTTACTCAATTAACTCCATATAAGAATCCATTTTTAATTGAAAGTCCAAATGAAAATCTTTATAAAATCTGCTATCAATCAAAAGATTCATTATTACCATCACCCTTAACATTTTTAAATATATTTAATGAATTTGAAAAAAATACTACCATTAAACAATCACCACAATTAATTAAAAAGGCATTAACAAATTGTTTATTTTCAATTTTTAAAAATAATAATAATTTAATTACAAAAATTGAAATTAAATCAAAAACAATAGATTATTTAATTGAAAATTATTGTTTAATTATAGATAATAATGATAATAATAATAATAACGATGATTATAGTATACTTGTTAATAGTGGTAATGATAATTATATAAAATTAAATAATATATCTCAATTTGAAAGTTTAAAAAGTAAAAATATTTCAATTAATATTAATGGTAAAAGAAATTTAGCAAAATTAATTTTTAAAATTTTAAAAATTAATGTAGATTTAATTGATTGGTCAAATATTACAATATTAAATAATTTATTATCAAAAAAACAATTAAATATTATTCATGATATTGAAAATTTAATTGTGACACCATTATCAGTAACAAATCAATTGACAAATGATCACACAATAACCACCATTAATTCAACAGATAAATTAAAAATTAAACAATATGAATTAATATCAAATATAATTTCAAATACATTAATTAAACCAATTGTAAAAAACGATGTATTAATTAGAATTTTAGAAATTAATTCAGGATTTGGTTATTTATCTGAAATAATTATAGATAAAATAAATAAATTATTATTTCAATTTGAAAATAGTTATCAAATTGAAATTGAATTTACTTTTACAAACAACAACAAAAATATTGATGAAACTACAATAAATGATTCAATTATTAAAGAAAAATTAAAAAATTTATTAATAGAATCAAATACAATGGTATCAATCATTTTTAAATCTTTATATTTAAATGAATCATTTTTAAAACAAAATTTTAATCCATCCTATTATGATATTATAATTTTATCTAATTTATCAAATATTATAAATTTAAATCAATCTATTCAATTTATAAATTCAATTTTATATCCAAATGGTCATTTAATTATAATTGATACTGAATTTGAATCAAAATTTCAAGATTATGAAATTTATGAAAAATTTTTAATATTTAATAATTTTGGTATTATTAATAATTATAAAGATGATGATAATGATCAAAATGATGATAATGATAATGATGATGAAAACAATAATTTTTGGAATAATCTATTAATTAAAGAAAATAAATTAAATTCATAAATTTCAACAAAAACTATGAAACCAAAAGTAATTCAAGTTCAAAAATCAAAATTAATTGATAAAGAAATTGGAAATTTAAAAGAAATTACAAGTTTATTTGATCAAATTATTATTATTGGTGATCAATTACAAAATTTAAATCAAGAATCATCTTATGAATCATCAATTATGGACATTAATGAACAAGGTACAGATATTTTTAGAATATATACATATCAAGAATTTGAAAATCATGTTTCAACTATTCCACCCACTGAAAAATCATTATTAATTTTCATTTCTGCAATGAATGATTTAACATTGGAAAATTATAAACAAATTAATTTCGATTATATTAGAGTGAATCAATATTTATTAAAAAATAATTTGGGTTGTCCATTTATATTGGCATCTAAAATGGCATTAAAAGAATCAACAAATCCATTGGCATCTGCAATTATTGGTACTTTTAGATATTTTTCAGAATTTACAAATCAATTAAATCTATATTCATTTGATTATGGTGACAAAGTATATTCGCTATCACCTTTTTCATGGTTAAATATTGTAACTGATTTAATTGATCCAACCAAACATATTCAAAGAGAATTAATATTTAGAAATGGATATGAAACTTGGTTTGAAAGAATTGGTAAAATTAAAAGAGTTAAATTAGATTATCCAATTACATCCTCTTTTATAGATGATAAAGAGGATCTATTAGTTGCAAGATTAAATCAAAATTTACAATATCAATTAGAATCTCAACAAACATTATTGGGTGAAAATGAAATTGAAGTTCAAGTAATTGCAAGTGGTATTAATTTTAAAGATAATTTAATCTATAGAAATCTTGTTTCACCACTTTTAATTAATCATGAAGGTGATTTTAGTAAACCTGAAATTGGATTTGAATGTTCTGGTACTGTTTCAAGAATTGGTAGAGGGGTAACAAAATTTAAAGTTGGTGATTCCGTTTTAGGTTATAGTTGGAAATCAACATCTTCTCATGTTGTAAATTTTCAAGATGCATTTGTTTTAAAACCAGATAATCTTAGTTTTGTTGAAGCTGCTTCTATTCCATTGGTATTTTGTACTTCTTATTATGCATTATTTTATTCAGGATCTCTAAGTATTGAAAAAAATGAATCAGTATTAATTCATCAAGCTAGTGGTGGTATTGGTCTAGCTTGTTTAAATATTTTAAAAGCAAGTGGATTTAAATCAAAATTATTTGTAACAGTAGGTTCAAAAGAAAAAGAAGATTACCTAAGAGAACAATATGGTGATTTCATAACTGGAATTTATTCATCAAGAAATACAGATTTCGTAGTAGATATTAAAAAAGATCTTTCAATCAACAAAGAAAATGATGAATTGTATTCATTTATTCATAATATTGGTGTTGATTTAATTATAAATACTTTACCATTTGAATTTTTAGATTCAAATTTTCTTTTACTTGGCCAAGGTGGTAGAATTGTTGATTTATCAGTGAATCATTTAAATAATAATGATACTACAGATTTTAATAAGTTTAAATGGTTTATTGGTTATAGTACAATTGAAGTATTTTATAATGGATTTGAAAAAGCAAAACATATTTTACAATTAATAATTGAAATGATTAAAAATAAACAATTATCATTAATACCAATTACGGAATATCCAATTAATCAAATAAAAGATGCAATTGAATATATTGGTCAAAGAAAACATATTGGTAAAATTGTTGTAAATCATACAACTGGTTTAAGAGATGGTTGTCTAAATTTAATACAAGATACAAAGAAAAGTTTAGAAAAAGAATTAAAAAATCATTATTTAGTTGTATCACCAGATTATAAATTTATGGGTGATTATTTAGGTAAAACAATATTATTAACTGGTCAAACCGGTTTATCATTAACTATTATTCAAACTTGTTTATTGAAAAGATATCAAGATTTACAAGGTATAATTGTTATTTCAAAATCACCAATTAAACATGAATTACAATATTTAATTTCCTTGGCAAAATCACAGAGTTGTAAAACTAGAATCTATTTTAAACAAGTAGATTGTTCAAAATTTGATGATATGAAACAAGCAATCAGTGAAATTTATGAAAAACAAGATCCAACATTACCAATGGTAGAATCAATATTTCATAATGCATTCGTTCCAGTAGCGTCAGAACCAAATGAAATCGATATGAAACATATCGACGATGCATATGATGCAAAAACCACAGGTGCAATGAATTTATATTTTTTAATGATTTTATTTGATTGGAAATTGAAAAACTTTGTACTTCAATCTTCACTTGCTTCCATTGCTGGTAGTTCACGTCAAGCAGGTTATTGTGGTGCAAATCTTGCTGTTGAATCAATGGCTAAACTTATTCAATCTCAAGGTATAAGATGTACATCCATTTGTTGGGGTGGGATTAGTGATATTGGTTACGTTTCACGTAATGAAGCAGTAGCTAAATTTTTACATGGTCAAGGTCAAGTTTCAATACCCTCTACCATAGTTTTAGGTTCATTAGATTTATTACTACAACAACCAACCATCTCTTTAGAAACCATCATTGTTGCATCTTTTGATTTTAATAATCTACCAAAACCATCGCCAAATCAATACCGTTATAATTTATCTTATAAATTTGATTATTTTACAAATCCAATTCAAATTAAACTTTCCAATGATAGTAATGAACTTTCAATAAGACAAGAAATTTTAGATAAGTTTTCAGAATTTTTATCAATAGATGATCAATCAAAAATTAATTTAGATATAAAATTATTAGATTATGGTGCAGATTCAATGGTAATTGTTGAATTAAAAAATTATTTAGATAAAAAATATATTCCAAATATTTTATCAGTTCAACAACTTCAAAATGTTACAATTAATCAATTAATTCAATCAATATCAGATGGAATGAAAAAATTAAATAATAATAATTTTAATAATAAGAATAATAATAATAATAATAATAATAATATTAATATTAATAACAATTTGAAACAACAAATTGATTGGGTAAAAGAAATTAAATTAGATTCATTAATAAAACCAACAAACGAAATGATTAAATTATTTAAACAACAAAAAGAACAAGATAGTGAAAAAATTGAATCAAATATTGAAATATTTTTAACCGGTTCAACTGGTTTTGTTGGTATTTATATACTTTATTATTTAATTAAATTAAAAAATTGTAAAATTGTTTATTGTTTAATAAGAAGAAAAACAATTAATGAAGCAACTTTATTTTTAATTGAATTTTTAAAACTTCATAAACTATATGATCAATTAACTTTAGAAGAAATTAATAAAATCAAACCAATAATAGGTGATTATACTTTTGATTTGTTTGGTTTACCAGTGGATCAATATTCAAAACTATCAAATTCAGTTGATTTAATTATAAATAGTGCTGCAAGTGTAAATTATCAAATGGATTATCAAGATTCAAAAGTTGAAAGTGTCGAAGGTGTCATTCAATGTATTAAATTTTCATGTTGCAATAGATTAAAAAAACTAGTTCAAGTTAGTACCCTTGGTATTTATTCTGATGATAAAAGAGAAAATTTAGATGAATATACATTTGCTCAAATTGACCCAAAAATTATTGAATCAAAAAATTCAATTATCAATGGTTATTTACAAGGTAAAATTGTATCAGAATATCATATTAAAGAAGCGGCAATTAGAGGTATACCATGTTGTATCATTCGTTTACCATTTATTGGTCCAAATCCAAATAATGGAGTTGGTAGAGATTCTGACCTATTTCAAACCATATTACAATCATGTTTTGTAATGTCCTCCTATCCAAAACAAGAATCTGGTATTAAATTTTATGCAGTACCAGTTACTTGGGCAGCAGAAAATGTATCATTTATTTCAATGAATCCAAAATGTTGGTCCACCAACCTCAATAATTCAATTTCAGAAAATTTAACATGCTGGAATTTATTTGGTGAACCAATTTGTTTTATTTCTTTACTAACACAATTGGGTGATCAATTAAAATGGAAATATGTTTCATCTAGTCAATTTATTAAGAAATTGAAATTATTTGAAAATGAACCTTGTTGTAAAAAATTATACCTTGCAATTAAAAATTCTGCCACGTTTTTACAAAGTGTTTATATACCTGGTTCTTCAAGATTAAATCCAATATTAAAACAATTTTTAGAATTGAATAATTCTTTTAATGGTTGGAAAATTACTCCAGAAATGATTTTAATTCATTTTTCTTTTATATTTAATAAGAAATTAAATTAATTATTTCAATAAAATCAATCCACCTATAGGTGTATCAGTTGATCCTTAATTGTTTTTTTATTACAAGTTGTTTTAAATTATTATTTTATAAATCTTTTTTTTTCTACTTATTTTTACTATTTCTATTATGGAATTGGTGTAAAATATATGGTATTCCAAAAAACCAATATTTCTCACTGATTTAATTAGTAGTACTAATTATACATAGATCAATTTTTATTTCAATTTTATAAAATTGAAATAAAAATTGTCGAAAACAAAAAGTTTTAAAAATAAAAAAATAAAAAAAATTAAACATTAAGCATTAAATCGAAAAAGCCTAAACAACTAGTATTTATTGTTATTTAAGTAAACCTTTTTTTAATTTTTTTTTTTTTATTTTTTTATGCATCAATTTTTTTTATTTTTTTTTTATTTTTTTTTTGAACCTAATTACGGTAAATAACTGCCGGTGTTCCAATGGTGAAGTCATTGGGAATCTTTTATTTAAATTTAATTATTGTATTATTTTAA
>JACAFZ010031953.1:0-26391 GCA_015252675.1 Dictyostelium gargantuum | reverse complement strand
AAAAGTACAAACAAAAAAACAACATGAAAAACAAATTCTTGATACTCAAAAAAAACAACAACAACAACAACAACAACAACAACAACAACAACAACAACAACAACAACAACAACAACAACAACAACCAGTAATGAATCCAATACCACAATCACAAACACAGGAATTTCAACAAACACCAATTCAACCTATGCAACAATTTCAACAACCACCTCATCAATCTCAACAACAACCACCACCAATTCAAGCACAACCACAAACAATTGTTACTAGTGGTAATGATTTAATTCAAAGTTTATTAAGAATTGCAAGAAACCCTGTAATAGTAGATCAAGTTAAACAACTATATGAAAATCAAAGATTTAAAGAACAACAATTACTTCAACAACGTACAGAATTAATATCCAATCAAGATGAAAGAAAGAAATATAATTTACAAAAATTTGTAATGGAGTTAAAAAATTGTGGTAACGATAGTAAATTACAAGAAGAAGTTAAAAGGAGATTAGAGATTGAAGCTATCAATGTCTATAATCAAAGTCAAGAGGAATTAAATAATTTTAGTAAATATATCGTAGATGAAATGAATAAATCAATTTCAATTCAACAAGCTACACTTCAACAATTGGGTGTCATTGGTTTCTTTCAAACAACTGATATTGATCATATTCAACAACAATTAAAAATATTAGAATCATTATTTCCAAATTGTAAACCAAATAATAATAATATTAATAATAATAATAATAATAATAATAACAACAATAATAATTATCCATCTCAAATAATAAAATAATAACAATAATAATAAACAATCCATGATCTGTATTGTTTTGTATTTTCAAATTTATATTTGTTTGTCAAATCATTCCGATTTTTTATTTTTATTTTTTTATTTTTATTTTTTTTAATTTTTTATAATTTTTTAATATTTTTTTTTTACAATTTTATTATTTATTATTTTTTTAATTTTTTTTTAAATTTAAGACGTTACCTTTTTTTTTTTTTTTACTATATATTTTTATTATTATTTTATTTAGTTTCAATTATTTATTTAGATATAATACAAGCATTATATATATATATATAGATAGATAGATACATGTAGTTTTGCAGTGGGGTATAAAGGCTATAATGGGAATTAATTTTAGTTGTTTGCCAGATTATAGTGGTCAAAATGAAGACTCTGAAAAGCCAAATAAACCAATTGCATTTATTGATGCAACTGAACAAGTTTCAAAGCCAAAGGTTTCAAATTTAGATAGATTTGATTTTGGTGACGATGATGATGATAATAATAATAATAATAATAATAATAATAACAATAGCAGTGGTAGTAATAATAGTTCAAAAAAAACAACTGCAACAACATCCACAACAAATAAAGCACAACTACCACAATCTCAACAATCATTTGATATAGAAGATGAAGATGAGGATGTTGCTGATAAAAAAGTAGTTGAAAAAGAAGTGGATCTTAGTAATGTACCATTAAGTACACCAGCAAAATCAGCAATGACTCTTGGTGGCATGAAAAAACAATTACCTTTAAAACCAACACTAAATGAAGAACAACAAAAAGAATTACAACAAAAAAATAAAATATTAATTGAACAACAAAGTAAACAACCACCACAACCACAACCACAACATATACAACAACAATCACCAGAAAAACAATCAAAATATACACCAGAAGAATCTTTAAATACAAGTAATGCAGTAGAAGGTGATTGGGGTGGTGATGATATTTCATTTGGTGACGAAGATGATTTACCACAACCACCACCATTTGATAATAGTGATAGTGAACAACAACAACAAGAAGAAGATAAAGAAGGAGAAGAAGAAAAGAAAGAAGTTTTTATACCAACACCAAAGAAATCAAAAATCATTTGGAATGATGATGATGATGGTTTTGAATAAATTATATAATTTAATAAATAATTAAAAAAACACATATATAAACAAACAAACAAAAAACAAATAAACAAACAATAAATAAATATAATTTTAAAAATACAGGCTTGTGTAGCTACCAATTAGAATTAATACACAAATTTGTATGGCCAGCTTTTAACACCCCCCACAAGTGTTTGGTGGGGGTGGGGTTAAATAATTTTAAATAACAATAAATATTAATTTTTTATTAATTTTTTAAGTTTATGTTTTTTCTTAATAATTTTTTTTATTATTTTTTTTTATTGTATTTATATTGTTTTTTATTATTTTTTTTATTATTTTTTTTATCTATTGTGTGTGTAAAAAAACAAAAAAAAATGATGATTAATTTTGGTTGCATAAATACTGGTTTAGAGGGTGGTGGAGCAGGAGTTCATTTAAATAAAAAAGTATTCTCAAATAATGACATTATTGCAATTCAAGAATTTTCAAATAGCGGTAAAAGAATACACCCAAATTTTGAATTAATAGTCAATGGTTATACTGGTAAAGGAGGTGCAAAAAAGAAAGCCAATCAATTACTAATTGCTTATAATATTGAAAAGTTTAAATTAATTGAAAATGTTTTTACAAATGATAGAATTCAAATTATTAAATTAAATTGTATACAACAGAAAAGTGAAAATATTGAATTTTTAGTTATAAATTGTCATATTCCACAATCAAAACAAAAAAGAGAATATTTATTAAAAATATTAGAGTTTTTTGTTGAAGAATTAAAATTAATTGGAATTCCAATTATTGTGTGTGGTGATTTTAATACCAGACGAGAAAATATTTATAATATCGGTACTATTTTTCCAGAGAAAATTAAACAACCTACTACTCCATCGGGTAATGAAATTGATTTTATTACATTTTCGAATGATATTCAATCAGTTAGTTTTAATATTGATTCAGACCTTGATGGATATTCAAAGGGAAATCATTTTATTTTAAATTCAACTTTAATCATTGGGAAAAAAGAGCAACTACAAAAATTTAAAAATTTAAAAACAATTTATGATTCATGTGAACAACAATCATATGAACATTGTGAAACATTAAAATATCATCAAATTGGACCTTATAAAAACGATATACCCCAACAAAAATCTCCTTCAAAATTGAGCCCAGTCAAAGAATCTAAACAACCAAAAAATAATAAAATTTTTGAATTTACCATATCAAAGTTCTTTGAATCAATGCCAAATAAAGAATTGGTTGATAGTATTTTTCATTTCCATCTTAAAGGTGTAATAGATATTAGAACATTTAGGAAGTTTGTTGAAAATAAAGGTGAAAAATCTAAAACTAAAACAAAACAAGCCTCATTCCAAGCAATTAATGAATACTTTAGCACAAATTAATTTAATTATAAAAAAACCACTATATTGTATCAATTAAAATATTCATTCTCCAGTTAAAAAACATTCTATTTTATAATAGAATGTTTTTTTTTTTTAAAAAGATTTTTATTATCAAAAAATCCAGATTTTTTTTTAAAAAAAAATATCTTTACAAAAAATAAAACAAAATTTTTTTTAATTTTTATCTCTTGTCATCATATTTTTTTTTGTTTGTATTAATATTTTATAAAAATGAAGTTAATTATAGTATTATTTATTATAATAGCATTGGGATTTATAAATTATGAAAATATATTTGTGTCATCACAAAATAAATTATCAACTATAGAATATGATTGTCTTGTTGATCTGACTAAAAAAATAAATGTTTTATCAGAAATACCAAAGAATTCATATTATGATTTCTGTGGAAACACTCCATCTTTCAATGTTACTTGTAATAATAATTCAACAACTTTAATGTAATTGTTTGCCTTTATAATTATAAAAATTTATATAATATTATTACTAATGAATTCAAAAGAAAAATGCAATCACAAAGTTTACAATCAGTATCAGCTCAAGATTTTTCATGTTTTAGTAAATTAAAAAGTTTGTATTTGCAAAACACCATTATATCAAATTTTTTTTTCACATCACCTTTGTGGCCCTCTTTAATCGAAACCATTGAAATTAAAACAAATAGTTCAACAGGTATACCCTTTTCAAAACCATTACTTCAAAATATCAGAGCATTAAAATTTGAAACTGATACACAACCTTTGACAACAATACCTTTTTCTTGGTATTTAGGCAAAAATAATTTTTGGTTGTAAGTAGCAAATTGATTTAAAATCAAGTACATTTAATTTCTTTTTGATTAAATAATATTAAAATAAGAATATTTTTAATTAAAAATAGTCAACTGTATCCAAATATTGGTACAACACCAACGTCTCATTTAATTTATTTAGAAAATGATCTAACTGGAAGTCAAGTATGGTCACTTGGTCTTTTTGATGTGATATCAATGAATTTCCCATCATTTAAAAATGTAAATGGTTATATTTACATTAATTTACTACCTTCATTTGATAGAACTTCATTCGAAAATAATATCACTACCATAGGAAACCTTTCCACTATCATGATTACCTCTAAAGAAAGTAATATACTCTTTCCAGGTCTATTTAGTACCACAGTATCAACATCATTGAATTCTGCGTATGTACAACCCATAAATAAATACAAATGGTCAAATAAGTGGGATGAATATTAACAATTCCACCTCATCATCCTAATAGAACATTTAAAATGATGTTTTTACCACCAGAAACAATGATTGATCTTTCTATTTTAACAAGTTTAAGTACTTTGAACTTTAGAAGTGTTGGTAGAGCATTTTCTTTTAATGGAAATATACCATTTATTTTACCATATTCTTTAACAACATTTGAATATTCAGATGGTTCAGTCTCGATACTTAATTTTTCCGATTATAATATTTCAAAATTGGTATCTTTGACTCTTTCAAATAATTCAATGAGCGGATCATTGCCAGTTTGGGATACTTCATTACCTTTGAAAAATCTTGTCGTGCACTATAACAGCTTATCGGGTACTATTGACAGATCATATTGCTCAATCAATCTAAAGGTTTCAAATAATAATTTTAATGGTTTAATTCCATCGTATGTATTAATTCATTATATATTATTATATATTTTAATAATCTAACCCAAACCTGAACAGTTGTTTCACATGCTTTTTCGGATATGACCAATCATTAAAAGATTCTTTTACAGGAAATAAATTTTTAAATTTTAACACTACCTCACCTTGTAGTATGTATATTTTATGATAAGTCTGCGGATTTCATTAACAATAATAAAAAACTAATTATTTTCGAAAATTTTACAGCCACTATTATACCAAATATAGTCCTTTCTAGAAATGTATCTGGTTCATTTGAGTTCCACATATTTGGTCAAGATTTAGGGTCCACTCTTGTTGCAAACAATATAAAAAATGTTCCCTCATCTTTTAATATTAATTGGGTAGCAGTAGTTTCAAATTCACTATTTAGGGGTCTTTACTTTGCAAATAGTTTAGGAAATTTACCAAAAACATTTGAATTAGTATACCCTTCCCCATTACCAAGCTTTACCTTGTCATGGGACCCTTTGCCCCCACAAATTTCAAATGTTAGTTGGGTTGGGAATCAATTAGTTTTTAGTGGTTCTTTTTTTTCATACAATAGTACTATTATTGATATTGATGTTGGTGGTTATTGCAAATGCAATGTTTCCAGAACAACCTTTTTTCAAATAACCTGCCAAGTTTCAAATATACCAAATGAGGCAACTGATATCATTACAATTGTTAAAGTAGGACATTTATCAACACAAATCACACTTACTCAAAGCACAATGAATATTCCTTTAAACTGCTCTGGTGAATTGAACGATTGTAATGGTAATGGATATTGTAATACAAGGTTATCAGAATGTATGTGCTATTTCAGATACAAAGGTATTGATTGCAGTTTAATAGAGTGTTTATATCCTTTATGTGGTGGCAATGGAGAATGTATTGAATACTCGGGTACATGTGATTGTGCTAAAAGTCCACACGCCTATTATGGCGTTAATTGTACAATACCTCTTCATACAGTATCATCAGTTGATCCAAGTTTAACCATCGGCGGAAATTGTTCAATTTATGGTTGGTTTGGCGATATACATGAAAATCCAAAAATTTTAATTGGTTCCGAAGATTGTCCTATATTATCCATTTCTCAATCAGCAATAATATGTAATGCTCCTCCAGGAGAAGGTTTAAGGTCATTGACAGTATCTCAAAATAACATTGTTGTAACAACTCCTAAAATTTATCAATATGTTGCTCTAACTAAGAACTGTTTGGTTTTCAATGATTGCACCTCCCCCGATCATGGTAAATGTAATACTGCAACTGGCTATTGCAATTGTATTAATAATTGGTATGGTCCTGAATGTAATTTACTCAACGGTAATAACGGTGGTTCAGAAAATGGTGGGCCACCACTTTCAAATATAACCATTGATACAGATACAGCTTCAGTAAATATCAATAATCAACAAATAAACTATAAGATTTCAATTATTTCCTTATTAGAAATTGATTTTTCTGGTAATGTTATATTCGACTACCCGTTACAAAATAGTTGGGAAACATTTTCAAATAAATCAAAAACAACTACCGAAGGAAATACAATTTTTACATTTATTCAAAAAATTGGTACTAAAAATTCATCCATAATCTATACAATTGAAGAGGTACCAATAAACAAATTATTTTCATTTGCAGGTATTCAATTCATTGTTGATGGTGGTTCAATCAAAGTGACAATTTCAATAGAAAATTATGAATTTTCAAGAAATTTAAATACACTTCAAATTCAAATGAAATCATCAGTTTTTACTGTATCAAATGATAACGATGATAAAGGCAATTGTAAAGATGAAGATGTGGAGATTAGAAATATAGAAAATGGAAATTCATTAAATTATATATCAATTAAAAAAGATGCAAAAGTATTAAATGGAAGGTTTCTAGATCGTGTAATTTCTGATTATAGATCAACATTCATGCATACAACATTAATATCAAAGAGTAATGATTCAATTATAGTGGGTATGAATTTACCACATTGCCAGTATCAATGTTTAATTGACCCAGATTTCTCTGTATTAGTTTCACCAGAGTTTGTCTCAAATTGTGATGGATCTAGCAAGAAACCATGGTTAATTCCTGTTGCTATTGTTGTACCAGTTGTTGTAACATTTGCTCTTAGCGCTGCTGCAGTTTTCATTTATCGTAAAAATAAAATTGATCCAGTAATATTGAAATTGAGAGAAATGAATAAACAAAACCAACAATAATAATAAATAAATAAAATAATTCAAAAGAAAAAAAAATATCAATAGTCTGACAAACCTTTTAAATATATTTATTCTATTTATTTATTATATTAAAATCATCGGCATCATCTAAAAAAGGTAATTTGGTACGCATTAAATCCAAATCATCTTTTTTAATAGATGCATAATATACTCCTTCAACATTGATTTGAGGTTCTATAATATGCTGTCCCATACAATCCAGTATTTGAGAATGACCAGTATAGGTATGATTATTGGGGTCTTGTCCAACTCTATTTACACCAATAACAAAAGCCATATTTTCAATTGCACGTGCTTTTAATAAAGCATCCCATGCATTGATACGTGGTTTTGGCCAATTGGCTACATATATCAAAATATCATAGGCTGCAGCTGATGAAGATGTGTTATTATTAGAGGCAGCACCATTATAATATTGTGGGTGATCAAAATTTTGTTGGATGTTTCTTGAAAAAACAGGGAATCTTAAATCATAACAAATTAAAGGACAAATTTTAAAACCCTTATATTGTACAATGATCCTATCGCTACCTGATTTATAAACATTATCTTCACCTGCTAAACTATATAGATGTTTTTTATCATATGATTTAAATGAACCATCTGGATAAACAAAAAAGAGTCTATTACAAAAAGTTTCAACATTAATTTTCACAGCAACACTTCCACATATTGAAAAATTACTTTTTTTACACCATGTTATCATCCATTGTAATATTTGATCATGATGCTCAATCTTTACACACTCTTTTGGTGTCATTGTAAATCCAGATGTAAACATTTCTGGTAATACCACTAAATCTGTATCACTTTCTATATCATTTAAAACTTTATTAAAATATATAATATTACCATCTTTTGATTCCCAAACTAAAGGTGATTGAATAATAGCTATTTTCATTGTTTTTAAATATGTGTTTTTAAAATCTAATTAAAAGTCAAGAAAAAAAAAAATTAAAAAAAAAAAAAAAATCAAAAAAAAAATCAAAAATATATTATTTATTTTTAATTTTAAAATAGAAGTTCAATACACTGAAAAAGGGGTTGTTAATATGATGTGATAAAAAATAAAAAAAACAATAATTAAAAACCCCCATTTATTTTTTTTTTGCAATAACAATTGATAAAAATAAAAAAAAATAAAAATACTATAATTTTGGGGTAAATCATATAGTGGGGGTAATGAATTGCTATGTTTTTTTTTCAAAATTCATAGACCCACTTTATTAAATATTAAAGATAGGGTGTATTGGTAGTATGAGTGTGTGTGTTTTTTGTGTTAGTGTGTGTGAGTGTGTGAGTGTGTGTTTTTAATTTTGTTGTATATTAAAAAAAAAAAAAAAAAAAATAATAATTATTTTTTGTTTTTTGTTTTATTTTTTAAATTTTTTTTTATTTCAGTTAACATCAAAATAATAATTAACCAATGATAATTATTTAATAAAAAAAATACACACATATATAAATTTATTCATTTAATTTTTTATTTCTATATAATTTGATAGAAAAAAAATAAAAAATAAAAAAATAAAAATGAATTCAAATTTAAATAATAATAATTATAATTTTGGCACTGGTGAAGGTCATATTGATAATAATAAAGGTGGTAGTGATATTACCATTTATCAAAACAATAAATCATTTGTAAAAGTTTCAAAAAACAAGGAAAATAATAATAATATTAATAACAATGGTACCAATAAAAAAAATTCAGTTAAATGTATTCATAAATTTTGTAGTCTTTCATATACCCACCATACTGGATTATCAAGACATTTTAGAAATTTTCATTCAAATTTTTGTGAAAATCCAAATGATTGTGAAGGTTGCATATCAAAAAAGAAAAAAATGTTAAAAAAACCAATTCCAAAAGTAATTTGTAATCATGAAATGTGTCAAAAAAATAAATTAATATCAAAAAAGAATATTGCAAAACATCATAAAATGTTTCACCCAAATTGTTCATCTGATTGTTCTGAATGTTCAAGTACCCTTGCTTCAATTTTAATAAAACTAAACAAGTATTATATTTAAAATAATTCCAAAAAAGCCATCCTCTGTTGTATATTTATGTATATTTATTTAAGTTAACCCCCTCCCCGCCAAACAATATCTATTTATTTTAATAATAAAAATAATAAAAAAACTATTTAAATTTTTTATTGTTTTTTTTTTATTTTTTTTATTTAAAACTTGCAGCAATTGGTGAATGCATACCCAAACGAGTATCAAATTCTAATCTAAGCTCCAATTGTAAATCATCGAACCATCTTTTATATTTTCTTTTTACAAATTCATCTAAACCAATTACTATAAATGCCCAACAAAATAAAACGATATATAACTCCCAAGATACTATAGATAGTAGATGAATACCATCGATAACTTTTAAAGAGATTAAAGAGAATGCAATCTGAAGTAATAAACAAAATATAACCATACCAACCCAAACATAATTTTTAAGTGGATTAAATTTAGTGATACTTTGAGTATGATGAATAAAACTTATACTTGTTATACAAAGATAATAGACAAATGCAAACATCATTATATTTTGTGATACCAATAAAGATGATGAAAATGATACACTATCATTGTTTGATAAACGATTCGAATCCCATTCAGACATACTTGCTCCGAATATATTAGCCCAACTAACACCAGTTAATGAATGTAATGACCATAGGAAAAAGAATGCAGTCAATAGAATAGATGGCACCAATCTAATGGCAATATATTGAGCAAATGTTGGAATATGTTTAAATTCAGAGTTATTTTTAGGAGAAAGAGTTTTCATAACATCTTGATCCTCTGGTGTTGCCAATAAAGAGAAACCTAAAAGTGGAATAATTAAAAACTCCAACCACATCAATTGAAGACCAGTTAATGGTACTTGACCTACCACGCCATCGCGATTTGAACTGAGAGCTAAAATACCACCTACCAAAGTCATCAATACCAAAGACATACTGGCACTAAGAATAAATAATAAACATTGTCTAGTATTGGTGAGTAATTGTCTACCAACATGGAAAAATTTAAGAATTTCATTGAAATCGGTTCTACGATGAAACACCAATGAACAAGGTAATGATGTTATATCACAACACAAACTATGAGTACTTGGATATTCGGACGGAACTCTTTTCGTACCGGCAATAGTGTGGATTGGTAACGATGGATCTTTAGCGGTGCCACTAAGACTATTTTTAGTTGGAGTTTCAAAGAAATTTCTGCTAGTTAACAATGGTAATGGATCGGATCTGTTCAATGGTTGATTTAAACAACGTGGTACTGCTGGCTCCAATGAAAATGCCAAATCCGATTGACAAAATATTGAAGTGTTTTCATATTTTAAGCCACTACCAATACAACATACGACTTCACCGTTTTCTTGTAAAATACGAATCATTTCTTTAGTATTTGTTTTATCACAATCTGAGAACATTGGTACCAACAATGGTACATTATCAACCTCGTCCAAATGTTGTCTAATCGATGATATACCTTTTGGTAAACGTGATGGTCCATCGGGTACAATTACTTCATTTGGTGAAGGATCACGCAATGAAATACAACAATTCCAATCAGTTTCCAAACCCAATTTATTTACAAAAGAATTACTAGTTCTACGATCTTCATTTGAAAAATAAACAAAACGAATACCTGCTGCCCTTAAAACTTCAACAAAATGGTTTGCATGTGATTTTGGTAAAACTTTCATACCTGCCATACCAATAAAAATTTGATTCATTTGTAATTGTTCTAGAACATCTATATCTTCTAAATTGGCCGGCATAAATTCATCGCCAATATATGAATCACCTAAACTACTATCATGTTGTAATTGATTTTTATTAATTAAACTTGTATCTGCAAATGAATTATTTCTTGATGCATCAAAATTATTGGCTGTTGCTGTTGTTGTATTGGTTGTTGTGGTGGTAGTAGTGGTTGTGTTATTGTTATTATTATTTGATTTTTTTTTTTCTTTTTCTTTTTTCTTTGTTTTATTTTTTGATTCTTTTTTATCTTTTTTATTTTTAAATTTATATAAATTTGGACTTAGTGAAGCTGATAATTTCTTTTTCTTATTTTTTTTGGTATCAGAATCTGGTCCAACTTTACTATTGTTGTTGTTGTTGTTGTTGTTGTTGTTGTTGTTGTTGTTATTGTTATTACTATTAGATGATACATCATCCTCTTTACCGCTAGAATAATTTGATTCATCATTTTCATTTTCATACTCTTCAACATCGACCGATCTTGTTGACTTAACTATACAATTATCATCTTCTTCTTCATTTTCATGAACTACTTTTTTAATGATGAAATCCTCCTCTTCATCATCGTCACCATCTTCTTCGTCATCATTTTCATAACCATTTTCTTCATCTTCATCATCTTCATCATCATCATTGTATTCATCTTCTGAATCAATAGTAACTTTTTTAATTTTAACATCATCACGATAATCATAATCTTCCTCTGCTACTGATTCCATTTCTGCTTCGTTTTCTGAATTGTTTTGAGTTGGTGGTGATGAAATTGGTGGTGATGAAGCTAATAAATTATTATTTGATTTGTTGCTAGATGATGGTCTAAGGAATCTTGTACTAGATGATGATAAATTTGCGATACTTGATGAAAATTTTGATAATCTAGTATTCTTTTTCTTTGTTTTACCGCCACTTGGTGTATTTTCGCCTGTTAATGTTGTTGGTGCAGGTGATCCAGGTAATGGTGATCCAACTACAATCACCACATCAGATGTTGATGATGGTGATAACGATAATGAATGTTTGTGGCCAACCTGATGATGTTGATGCTCATTTATTGGACTATTTGGATAAATAATTCTTGGTATACCTTCAGATTGACTTAATTTTGATTCATCTATATTTTTTGAAGTTAATTGAACTCTTAAACTATCATTACCATGACTTGATCTACTATTCTTTCTATTATTAACTGGTGATGTATTTATTGAATTCTTTTTACCATTATTATTGTCTTTGTTATTATTGTCTTTATTATTATTATTATTATTACTATTATCTTTACTATCTCTACTATTGCTATTTTCTTTTTCTTTTTCATTATTAATTTCATTTTCATCCTCTTCATTTGGTGAAAATCTAACATCTACTAATGGACTATTTACATTTCCAGAAATGAATAATTTTCTAAAATGACTTTCAATTGGTTTATATGCAAAACAAACTGCTTTTAAGTTTTCATTTGAAACCCATTTATTATAGATTTGTTTAATTTTTTCTTTTTCAAGTTCACCGAAATTTCTAATTGATTCACCATCATAATAGTATTGACAATGATCGATAACCAAATCAGTACTACCTTTTGATAATAACTGAAGTGTATCTGAATTAACATCTTTACTAATTAATGAAATCATATATGGTGATATTAAATCTTCTGCTGTTGGTTGTGGTTGTTTGTTATTATTATTATTATTATCAGATGGACCGCTGCTTAATAAAGGTGAAGTTGAATTTGATTTTTTATGATGATGATGATGATGAGATTGAGTAAGGGTATGAATTTCTTTTAATCTAATATATTGATTAGTTACATCTTCAGAGAAACCAATTTCTTTTGCCAATAAACAGAGACATTGTGAATTTGAATCTGAACTTTCTTCTCGGTCACGAATTAGTTGTAATTTTGAGGCTTGATCTTGTGAAAATAATTGACTACTACTGTGTGGTAATGATGGTACTCCACCTGGTGTTGTTGAAGTAGAAGGTAATTGTGGAAATGGTTTTGGTAATTCTGAATATAATCTACAAGTACGATTTAAAATACAGTCGAGGCCTAATGGCTTCAATGCACTAATATGATTACGCCATTCATTGTCATTAAAACTTATACTGTATTGAGTATGACTGTATTCCGATGACAATTCCAATCTAACTGGCTCTGGATCTTTAAGATAACAAACCTCGCCAATTGTATTTACAGGTTCTGAAACTACACCCTCCTTATCGATACAACAAATTACGGTTGTACTTGCAATACTATGTAATAAATTTGATGAATGTGAAAATGCAACATGTTTGGTACTAACGATTGCTTGCCAATAGGTTTTCATTAATTTGAATGGAATATCTGGAATTTTATCGTCATTGTAATCGAAATCAAAATTCAATGCAGGGTGATCATCGCTTATCTCACCTTTTAATGAACGTTCTTGTAAAACATCATACAGTGCCAATAATTTTGCATGTCCAATCGAATATGCAATTAATAATAAAATACATGGTAACATTACGAAACTAAATGCAATCATTAAATTAACCTGTCTAATTATTAATAAATCCACCAAATCACGTTGATCTTGAAAAATTGATCTAAATATATTGGCGAGCATTGATACACCAACCGATGCCCATAAAAATCTTTCTACCACCAAATAAATATAATTTATTGAATTGATAACTGGATTAATTGGTCTAAGTTTAGATGGTTCATCGATTGACATTTCAATTTGTGAAAAACATGGTGTCTCTTTTAATAAAAAACAACATCTACCTGAATTATATAACTTTTTAGCCATTAATTCCTGTTCAATAAATTGATTTGAATTTTCTTGTTGTTGTTGTTGTTGTTGTTGTTGTTGTTGTTGTTGTTGTTGTTGTTGTTGTTGTTGTTGTTGTTGTTGTTGTTGTTGTGCTTGTTGACCCTGTTGTTGATTGTTATCTTTTGGTGGTGGTGGATTTAATAGTTTTAATTTTTGTAATAATAAATCCGAAGTATAAATTTCATTTGGAGCTAAATGAATATCTTTGAAACCAGTCTCTATGCAAACCAATGGTGTTTGAACCACTTCACCCTCTCTAAGCGATGCTAAATCACCTTCAACTAAAATTGATAATGGTATCTTTTTCCAAACATTATCTCTACAAACGGACATTAATGAAATTGAATCAGAGGTTGTAGTTACACCATTTTCTAAAGTATCACCAAATACATCATATCTTTTTAAATGACCTCTTGCCTTTGAAATTATTTCATTATGTTGAGTTTTTTGTTCTCTTATATGAACGAAAAAATGTAAAATTATAAATGCTAATAATAATGCAGCATCCAATATTATGTAAACTGATTGAAATCCATATTCATATCTTAATGCATATGCTACAACCAATAATGCAACCCCCAATATATATAAGATTGGTGTTACTTTAATTAACTCTTTTAAAACTACTTGTTTGGTTGAGAATGAATTTATTAATTCTTTTTCATTTAATAAATTTTCAACTAAATTTTTTAATTTTCTATTGTAGTATATATATTTAAATATAGTGTGTATTCTTTATGATTAGTATATTTCATTTCATTTTTTTATGATTTATTATCTATTATTATTATTTTCATTATTATTTATTATTTATTTACTCTTTTGCATTTGCTGATGTCAAACCAGTTTCAGGATGTTGATGAATTCTTTGATTATCACTATATGTATCATGAAATGAAACACTAATATCATCTCTTATTTGATTATGGTGATGGTTGTTGTCATTCTTTTTTGATAAATCATAACTATTTCTAATTGAATCTCTTCTTGAATTTTGATCACTATTATTTCCACTACCGTTACTATTATTACTATTATTATTATTACTATTACCCTGACTATAACTTCTTGCATGACCTAATCCGCCACTACCACCACTACCATTACCATTGGTGGAGGTACCCCCACCATTATTACCTGTATATCCTTGACTTTGACTTCTACTTTTATCAATTATAATTATATTATTATGACCTCCACCATCTATTAAACTACCATAACTATGATTATATATTATATTTGATGTATTATTATTATGATTATTACTATTATTATTATTATTATTATTATTATTATTATTATTATTATTATTATTATTATTATTATTATTATTATTATTATTATTATTATTATGATTTGTATTCGTATTTGTATTATTAGAATCGTCTCTAACACCACCAATACTATCTGTTTGTTCACTCATGATTAGTTATGATATATATTTTGTCATTAATGTTTCATGAGTGTTAAATAAAAAATTAAAATTTAAAAATAAAAAAATAAAAAAATATTTTAAAAAAATAAAAAAAAATAAATAAATAAAAAAAAAAGATTTTTATTTTTAGAGATCTTTAAAAAAACGAAAATAAAAATAAAAAAAAATAATTAAATGAAATAATCTCATATTTTTGGATTCAATATTATCAGTATTTATTTTTATTATTATTATTACTATTATTCCATTACGCACTACTACTTTAATAAAAACAGTTTTATTTTTCATATTGATAATAATTGTAATTTTTAAAAAGAATTAAAATAATAAATTCATATAAAAATTAAATTTAGGTATATTTATAGAATTATTACTATTATTATTTGAATTTTGAGAGGATTAATAATATCTTTTTTTAATATGATGGACATATTTTTTAAAAACAATTAATAAAATAATTAAAAAAAAAAAAAAGTAATAAAACGATGAAAATTTTTTATCGGTTTTTTTTTTTTTTTTAAAAAAATTTAAAAAAATTTAAAAAAAAAAAAAAATTAAAAAAAAATTAAAAAAAATTAAAAAAAAAAAAGACGACTAGTACCAAACAACAACAAAAAAGTAAAAGATGGTAGGAAAAGTAAATAATAAACAAACAACTAAAACAGACACCAAAGTTGTTGCAAAATCAACAGATAACAAAGTTGTTGTTTCAAAACCAGCAGTTACTAAAGTTGTTTCAAAACCAACCACAACAACATCAACAATTCCAGTAGTAGCTACCACCAATAATAATAATAATAATAATAATAATAATAATAATAATAATAATAATAAAAAGAGAAAAGAACCAGAACCAAAAACAGCTAAACCAACTCCAGCTAAAGATACTACCTCTTCTACTCCAACCAAAGAACAAAAGAATGTTAAAAATGTAGATAACAAAAAAATTCAACAAGAAAAACCATCAACTTCAGCACCAAAAGATACTATTAAACCAGCAGCAACAACAACAGCAGCAGAAGTTGAATCTAAAAAACCAATACAACCATCACAAAAGAAACAAAAATCAGAAACAGGAAAACCAACACCAACAACACCAACACCAACAACTACCATTTCTAATACTACATCAACATTTTCAATTTTTGATTCATTAAAAAAAATTGATAGTAAATCAGCAGTCCCAACAGCTATAAATAATAATAACAAAAATAATAATAAACAAGTAAACAATAAAAAATCAAATAATAATAATAATAATAGTGGTACTACCATTGCCTCCACAACAACCATAAATAAAAAAGAAGAATCAAAAAATTTATTAAATGAAGCATTTTCAAAGAGTAATCAATATTCAGAACCAGATGTTAAATTAATAAATGAAAAGATTCAAGATGTATTAAAAGAGATTAAAGAATCAAATCCAGATGAAATTAGTAGAAAAGAACAAAAAGATAAATTAAAGTTAAAAGCAGATAGCAGTAAAAGACGTGATGAACAAAATCCACGTACAGTATTTGTATCAAATATAAATTTAGAGAATGCAAATGATAAAGAATTAAAACAAATTTTTAAAGGATTTGGTACAATTGAATCAATTCGTTTCCGTTCGATTCCATTATCACAAATTGATGGTAATCGTAAAGAAACATTCATTAAAAAGGAATTTCATGAAAAACGTGAAACTTGTAATGCATACATTGTTTACAAATTAGTTGAATCAGCAAAGAAAGCAGTAAAAGAAATGAATGGTAAAGAATACTTTGGTAAACATTTACGTGTAGATATGGCTGATCATAAACCAACCAAAGAATCTGATTCAAAAACAATTTTCATTGGTAATATTCCATATGAATCTGAAGAAGAGGAATTATTTTTAATTTTTGATAAAACATTTGGTGATGTTGCAAGTGTTCGTGTGGTTCGTGATGCTCATTCAAATATTGGTAAAGGATTCGGTTATGTCAATTTTAAATCTGAAAAATCTGCTTCTGATGCTATCGCTCAAAAAGCAATCCAATTCACCGATCGTGAAATTAGAATATTCCCAACTAAATCTAATCCTAAAAAAGGTAAAACTATTAAAGAAAAGAAAAAGATTTTAAATAGAAAACCAAGTACTCGTTTACCACAAAAAAATAATGAATAAAAAAAAAAATAGTTAATACAAAATTATTTAAATAATAATCCATAAAAAAAAAAAATAATATAAATAAAAAAAAAAAAAATTAAAAAAAAAAAAAAAAAATAAAATAAAAAAAAAAAAAAAAAAAAAAATAAAAAAAAAAAAAAAAAAAAAAAAAAACCATTTTTTTGTCAAAAAAAAAAAAAAAAAAAAACCGAAAATTAATCATGAAATATCTCTTCAATCACCACCATTAGTGGTGGGAAACAACCAAAGCATTATATAAAAATTAATTTTAATCGTGGTGGCGAATGGTTTCGACAAAACCCATTTATTTTTTAACAACCTTTTTTATCATTTTTTTACATTTTTATTATTTATTATTTTTTTTTTTTTTCATTTTTTTTAATTATTAAATAATTTTGTTTTTTTATTATTTTATTCTTATTACTCAATAGCAGTTTGGTTATTGTTGTTGTTGTTGTTATTATCATTATTATTATTATTATTATTATTATTGCTATTAATTTCTAAATCTTTATCATCAAAATATTGATCATCTAAGGTTATATTATTATCTTTATCATCGTCTCTTCTTCTGTTACTACCACCATTAATACTATTTAAGCTACTACTTTTTGAGAATGAAATAAAGCCAGCAGTACTACTATCTTTTGTATGTTCTTTAATATATTGTTGATATTCTTCTTCTGTTACTATATTTCCAGTATTATTATCATTATTATCATTATTATCATTATTATCATAATCACCTTCTTCTAATTCTTCGTCATATTGATGATAGTTTTCACTATCTTCACCATTATGATTACCACTTTCTTCATCACTATTACTTAATTGTTGTTGATATTGTTCATCATATTCATCCTCTTCCTCTACATCACCATCATGATTATCATCTTGCTCTTCTTCTTCTTCTTGCTCTTCTTCCTCTTCCTCTTGGTGGACATGATTATTTTTATTCAATGACTCACCATGATTATTATTGTGGTTGTTGTTGTTGTTGTTGTTGTTGTTGTTGTTGTTGTTGTTGTTGTTGTTGTTGTTAAAAATTAAATTATTACTTTTACCATTGTTGTTGTTGTTATTAAAATTTCCTCCACCATAAATATGGTTAGTGCCATTTAATTTTGGTAAAGACATTGGAGTTAGAGGTGTAAGTGGTTGAGTATTGGTTGATAAAGTTGAACGATCAGATGAAACTGAACTCATTACACTTTCTTCAGAGGGAACTTGTTCATTAAAATTTAAAATTTTGATACCACTATTTTGGTTGTTGATGTTATTATTATTATTATTATCAATTATACCATTCATCATCATATGGTTTTGAATTGGTGTTTGTTGGTTAATATTGTTATTATTATTATTATTATTATTATTATTTGTTAATTTACTAATGATTGAACCTCTATATGGTGTATTATTATTATTAATATTATTATTAATTAATTGATTTAATTTATTTTGAGATGATAAAAATTGGGAAGATGATTGTTTTTTTGGAGAGTCTTGAACAATGTAATGTACTTTTGATAATCTTTCTTTCATATCATCATTTTCAGATTGTAAACGTTTAATGTATTGCTTTAAATCATCATTTAATTGATTTGATTCATTTAAATCAAATTTGGATTTTTCCAATTCATCCAAAGCTATTTGAATTTCAGTTTGAAGTGAATCAAATTCATTTTTGTTTATCAATAGTTTACCAACTTTTTCATTCTCTAAATATTCAATTTGTTTTTCTCTTTGTGCAACTTTTAATTCCAATCTATTTATGGCCTGTTTTGAAAGTAATTCATTTTCAGCGTATTTTAAAATTTGATTGTTACTATCAGATTTCTCTTTATCGTACAATGATTTTAATGATTGATATTTATGTTGCTCCAATTCCAATTGATTTTTTGAATAAAATTCTAAATCTGATAATTGTTTTTTTAGTTTTGAAATTTCGATCAATAGTAGTTCAGCTTTCTCTTGATTTGTTAATTCCAGCTTCATCTTTTGAATTGAATTATTTAATTGTTGAATTTCAATTTCATTTTTATGTATTAAATTATTCTTTTCAATCAATTCTTTAATCTTTTCATTGTATTGATTTTTAATTGAATGGATTTCAGATTCCAATTGTTTCAACGATTCAAGATCAATGGTTTTCTCTGATAACTCTTTTTGATATTCTCTTAATTGATTTGATAAATTTAAATTATTATTTTCATATTCTATCAATTGTTGTTGTTGTTGTTGATTCAATTGTTTAATACTTTTAATTTCAATTTCTTTTAATCCAAATGTTGTCTTTAAATTGTTTAATAACAATTCAAATTCATCTCTTTCTTTTTTAATATTTATTGAATAATTTTTTTCTTTTTCTAAACCATCAATTAAATTGCTAATTTGTTCTAATAAATTATTTTTACTTGATGAATTATTTGAATTATTAAATTCATATTTATAAATTGGTGTTGATTCTTGTTGTGGTTGTGGTTGGTGTATACTATTATTATTGTTATTACTATCTTTATTTGGTGATGGTTGTTGTTTTTGTGGTGGTTGATATGTTGGAATAAATGAGAATGGATTATTTGTTGTTGATGTTGTGGCGGTTGATGGTGTTGATTGACGATGTTGTTGTGGTGGTGGTGTATTAAATATTGAAGAAGGTTGAGAAATAAATGGTAATTTTGTAGAAGTTGAAAAAGTAGAGGTAGATACTCTATTGTGTGGATGATGTTCAAATGATATATTAATTGGGCTATAATTATTTGATTTATTTAATGATGATTTTTTTAATAAACCAAATTCATCTTCTAAATCACTAACTTCATTTTTTAATAAATCTAATTCTCTATCAAAATCACCAGTGGAAATAACATTATAATCTGCTTTTTTAAGTGGTGATTGAAACGAAACATTTGCACCACTTATACCACCACTAAAACTATAGTTTCCCCCATTTCTTGTTGTTGTACTGGTTCTATTATAATCATAAACTTTTTCAAAATTATTATTTAAATTATTTGTTGAATTATTATGATTATGTTGCTGTTGCTGTTGCTGTTGCTGTTGTTGGTGTTGTTGTTGCTGTTGCTGTTGTTGCTGTTGTTGTTGTTGGCTACATTTTGGGCAATAATTTGATGTATTATTATTACTATTATTATTAATGCTATTGCTATTTAAATTTTCATGCTATTTATAATTATTAAGTTTATTAATATTAGTAGTGTGAGTGGTGATATATACGATCAAATAATAATAATAATAATAATAATGATTATAAAATTTTAAAGTACATACAACCAAACAAGTACAATTAGCAGGTACCAATCTCCATCTTCTTGGTGTTTTAGAAGTACTCTTTTTACCAGGTGTTAATGGTGAATCTGTTAGATTGTTATATTCATCTTGATCATAGTTATCATTGTTATTATGGTAATGATTATAATTATGATCATTATGATCATGATCATCAGCAACTAATTCTTCAAGAATAACCTCACCTCTTGTTTGTGGTGAAGATGAAGGTAAAGGTGATAGTATTCCATTAAATGTACTTTTACTATTACTATTTAAATACTGATAATTATTATTACCATTGTTTGATTTTAAAATTGAGGGTGAAGGTGTACGTGGTTTTATTAAAGATGGTTTTAATCCACTATATTGGGTTTTTTGTGGAGTTGAAGAAGAAGAAGAAGAAGAAGAAGAATAAGAGGAATAATGATTATTATCTTGTGTATTTGTTGTTTGGTTATGAAATTGTTGTTTTTGTTGTTGCGATTTTTGTTGTTTAATTGGTGTCGCACCAAGATCATCTATATGAAGTTGATTTTGTTGTAAATGTTGTGGTTTTGGTGGTAATATTGGTTGATTATTTTCATTATTTTCATTTCTATTGTTTTTATTATTATTGTTACTATTACTATTAGTGGTATTTGTGGTTGTAGTTGTAGTAGTTATATTTTTTGGTGATAGTGAAAATGAATTGTTATTTGGCAACATCATATAATAATAATAAAAATAATAATAATTATAAATAATATTGTTTGTTATTGGTTAACCATAAAATTTTAATAATAAATAATTATAAAAAAAAAAAAAAAAATAAATAAATAAATAAATAATAAATAAAGAATTTGAAAATTTATATTGTTGTAATGCTAATTATAAAGATTCAACAAAATACCACGCTTTTTTGTTTGCAATATTTTTTAATTTTAAAAATGCAATAAATTTTTTTTTTTTTTTTTTTAATTACACACAAACTTTTTTTAAAAAATAAAAAATAAAAAATAAAAACTTTTTTAAAAAATCTAGATCTTCAAATGTTTCAGTATTAATACCACCACGCACGTCATTATTGTCACAATCACTACTGCAATAATTGAGGTTATTAACTAAAAGGTAGAAAATACATTCTTACATAAAGCAATTAAAATTTATATTAAATAAAAAAAAAATAAAAAAAAATCAATTATTTATTATTTGTTTATTTAAGATTATATATTTAAAATAATAAATGATAATTATAATAATAGTAATAATAATGATAATAATAATATTCTGTGATGATGATGATGATGATGATTATTGTGAAGATAATTTTGAATGATGTTGAGGTGTTGCTAAGATTTGACCAGACCAAAGAGCAGATGAAGAAAATGAAGTAGAAGCAACTAAACCCAAACTATTTGAAACTGATGGATTAATTATACTTTCCAAGTAGGCTGATATTTTAATGAATGAAGGTCTGTTTGAGGGTTTTTGATGCCAGCATTTCTTTATAATATTTGCGATTGGTGGTGGAATATCTTTTGGTAGTTCAGGTCTATCGCCCTTAATAACCAACATTGTAATATTACTATTTTCATCGTATGCCGAACGTCTTGTGAATATTTCAAACAAGAGCATTGCATAACTATAGACATCAACTTTATTATTATAGGTTCTAGATGTAAAAATTTCTGGTGCCATCCAACTTTGGGTACCAACATGAGTTGTCATATTTTTATTGTTTGCAACTCTTGAGGTACCAAAATCAACGATTTTAATTTTCAATCTTTTTGTCAACAATACATTCATAGTCTTTAAATCCCTATGAATGATTGACATTGAATGAAGATATCTCATACCTCTTGCCACACCCAATGCAAAGTATAACTTTTGATGATAACTTATTGTATTTCTTGGATCCCTTAGATAGTTAAATAATGTACCATTATGACAATAGTCTGTAATATGAAAATAATTTTCTTCATATTGACCTGCTCCTAAACATCTTGCAAGATTATCATGTTTAAAAATTGACATCAAAGCCACCTCTCTCTTAAATTCATTTAAATCAAAATGAACACAAACACCTGGACCCAATACTTTAACTGCAACATCTTTACCTCTATATTGACCGCTAAATAAATTTTATTTTTAAATAATAGTTATTTGTTATTAGTTATTGGTTGCTATTATTATTATTATTATTATAATATTATTATTGGTTTGTTTGATATTAATATATTCTTTTATAAAACACTACTTACTTAAATACTCTTCCAGATGCACCAGTTGCAATCCACTTGTGAATTGAAACATCTTTATAGTTGACCTCCGTATGAACTGAAATATTATCTTTTACAACTTGTTCAATTAAACTTTCCATATCATTTTCGTCCAAATGAAAAATGGTTGGATCTTCATCATTATCCAATGTAATTGATATTGATAGTTGGGAATTTGTTGAATCTTTAAATATTTCATTAATTTTTGATACAATTTGAGGTGATTGAAGAATATTATTAAAATTATTTTTAACAACCATACCATTATTGTTGATGTTGTTGCTATTACTGCCATTACTAGTATTTGATGTATTTATTTCATTCTCAACCTTATCTTTTTCACCTCTATTACTACTATTACTATGATTACTAAGATTGCTTTCTAAATTTGCAATTCCATCTTTGATGTTAGCATTACTATTATCATTGGTTATGCTATTAGTTTTATCAACTCTTTCTCTATCTCTTTCTCTATCTCTTTCTCTATCCCTTCCATTACTTTCAGTTCTTTCTCTATTTCCTGAGCCTGATTTCAAACTATCAACTCTTTCTCTATGACTATGATTATGATTATGATGGTGGTGATGATGGTGATGATGATTGTGGCTATTTCCCCCATTACTATTATAATTGTTGTTACTACTACTTGCAACATTACTACTGCTAGCAGTGTTATTACTATTATTATTGTTTTTAACAGGAATATTATTATTATTATTGACACTACTATTATTATTATTTGAATTGTTTGTATTATTTATATTATTTATATTATTCGAACTATTATTGCTATTATTATTATTATTTACTATTTTAGTTTTCTTTACTAATTCTGTTAAATAATCTGGATTGAATGGTGATGATATATAATTTCTAAATGCATCGCAAACAATGTCATCCAATAATAAATCCAACACCTCATTAAACATTGAATGATTTGGTGATTCTCTTCTTTGATTTATAATTTTTTTGAGTGAGGATTCAACACAAAGTTGGGTTGTAGCTTGATCATCAAAGAATCTTCTCCAAATATCTTCACATGTATATTTTAATTTCAAATCATCGGTTATAGTTTTAAATCGATTTACCTCAAAAAAGAAATCTAAATTTTCATTACTTTGAGTGTTTTCCATAAAACTTCTAAAATTATTCAATGTATTTGGATTACTAATTGTTTCTATAAATTTTTCTTTAGTGGCTTTCATCTCTGGTGCTGGAACTTGTTTCTTTTTTTGTTCAATTTTCTTTCTTCTATCCTCAGTACCTTTATTGCCACCCACGTAACCTTTGTTGCTTGAATTCTCAATTACTGCACCCAACTCTTCTTTTAATTTTTGGAATGGAATTGGAAAATTCTCTTTTTTTGAATAATATGTTTCTTTTGTTTTAAATTGTTTATCTTGTTTATAAAAATATTCATTGTTACTATCATTATTATTGTTATTATTATTGTTGTTACTGTTATTGTTATTGTTGTTGTTGCTATTGTTATCAATATCGGGAGTTGTTGAAGTAGTAGTAGTTGTGGTGGTAGTAGTTGTTGTATGTTGTTTAGTTGGAGGTGTTGGGGATTGTGATGTTTGTTGAAGTAGTGATTGTAGTGATCTTGGTGAAGATGATGAATTTAAATATCTTGGACTATTATTTAAACTACTATTATTACTATTACTTGTACTACCATTGTTATTATTATTATTATTATTATTATTAACAGTGGATATATTATTATTATTTACAGACTGTTGTTGTTGTTGTTGTTGTTGATGTTGTTGTTGCTGCTGTTGTTGTTGTTGGTATAATTGATAATTTATACTTGGAGCAGATAATGAAGAACCAGAGTTTGAAGAGTTTGTCGAACAAGCCAAAGAGCTAAATAATGGTTTACCATTTGGAATTGAGCAGGTTTGAATATCAGAATCCAAATCATCTACATTTATAGGATGTTCAGCTCTTTGTTGAGCCATCATCAAATTTACAGGAAATTGTCCAATCTCTGTCATTGGTACAGTTTGTACTAGTACACCCTTATTAAATTTTGACTTATTATCTTCAGCACCATCCTCTTCTTCTTGTTCCTCTTCCCCCTCTTCGTCTTCTTCCTCCTCATAACTTTCTTTTTCTTTAGTATTACTGTTGCTACTAGTATTTAAATTATTACTATTATTTAAGCTATTGCTATTATTTAAACTATTACTATTATTTAAATTATTACTATTATTTAAACTATTGCTGTTATTTAAACTATTTGTACCTTTTCCATTATTATTATTATTATTATTATTATTATTATTATTATTATTATTATTATTATTATTATTATTACTATTTTTTAATTTATTTGCCATTTTAATATTATTACTATTATTATTACTACTATTGTTGTTGTTATTATCATTTTCAGTATCAAGATTACTTCCAAAAC
This sequence comes from Dictyostelium gargantuum, assembly GCA_015252675.1. Classification (NCBI taxonomy): domain Eukaryota; phylum Evosea; class Eumycetozoa; order Dictyosteliales; family Dictyosteliaceae; genus Dictyostelium; species Dictyostelium gargantuum. The sequence continues at coordinate 998 of JACAFZ010031953.1, read as the reverse complement.
TATTATTTAACTCATATTCAACAGATGTATTATTACCACTTGTATTTAATTCATCCCAACTTTCTGCAGTATTATTGTTGTTGCTATTGTTATTATTATTAAAATCAGTTGCATCCACTGGAATGGAATTGGATTGTTTTGTACTCTTTTTCTTTTTCATAAAATCAATTAATGAACTAAATGATCTATTTATAAATTTTTTATTATGATTTGGACTATTATTACCACTGTTGTTATTACCATTATTATTATTATTATTTGGTGTTCCACTATTTTGTTTTGGTGATGTTGGTGGTGATAATGATTTAGATGAATGTGGACTATTTGAATTATTATTATTATTATTATTGTTTTCTTTGTTTTCTTTATTTGATTTCATTTCATTAAAATTTGTATTTTTATATATTACAATATAATATAGTATAATTAAACTATTTTTTATTTTTTATTTATAAAAAAAATATTCTTTAATTATTATTATTTTTATTATTATTATTATTATTATTATTATTATTATTATTATTATTATTATTATTATTGTTATATAGAAACTACATGTAAATAAAATAAATATTTGAAAAAATAAATATATAATATAATATATATAATATATTTGTGATAAAATGAATGAATGAATAAAGTTTAAAATTAATTGAAAAAAATATAAATATTTTTATTGATTACTATTAAATAACAATAAAAGTATTAATATATTATGGTAATATAAATAAAAAAAATATATATAAATATATGTGTGGTGTGTTTAAATTATTATTATTATTATTATTATTTTTATAATTTAATTATAACAATTGTTATTTGTGTATGTGGAGAAAGACTAATATTGAGAAAGAAAAAAAAAGAAAAAATTAAATAAAATTTAAAAAAAAATTTTAAAAAATAATATTTGATTGATTGATTATTATTATTATTATTTTATATTATTTTTTATATATCTTTTTATGTTGTATGTATGTATATATGTATGTATGTATATG